>CAEGAE010081943.1:0-44705 GCA_903067095.1 Girardinus metallicus | reverse complement strand
TGGAAGAACTTGGATCCTTTCACACGTTTGTTGGGCGAATTCGCCGCTGCGATTTCCTCCTCATCAGTGAAAGAAAGGGCTGGCAAATTAAGTAAGGATGATGAAAAGGACCGGAGGAGAAACATTTTTCTTAGAGTACTTGAAATACAGCCAATAAAACAGGAAGTACCCCAGCCCTATCAGATGCAGCTTCCGGTTGTCGTGAAAAAGGTCTATTCCATTGTCTTTTACGTCGTCTCTGCAGACATCATCAAAACAAAAGTATTTAAACTTTTCATCATCAGCAGATGAGCTCTCTGCTGAAACATCACTGTGTTTTACATCGTTAAAACTTGGGTCAGATGAACCCTCTGCTGAAATGTCTTCATCTTTTATCCGATATCCAAGCAACTTTTCTATTCCCTTGGTTACAAGATACCCAAGGCCCCAACCAACAGTAAGAATCATTTTGATCGCGGTACAAAATGTTTCTAAAAAAAAACATTCATGTATTCATTAAAAAAAAACAAAAAACAATATAGATATTAAAAATCATCACAAGACTGAAAGTGAAGTAAATCAGCTAAATACACCTTCACTGGGTAATGACATGGGATTGCTGAGATGATAGCACACACCTGCATCTCTCTTCGTGAGCACACACACTCACCACACACACACACACCCGCGCACAAACGCTCTCCTCCCTATCTGTTTGTTTTGTTTTGGGCCGTGAGGATAACACCTGCCTCTTCCCAGTTAATGGTCTTTTTAATTCCTGACTCAAACCCATTTAAAGGCAAACCTTTCACAATTTGCTTAATTTCTGATGTCATTTCCACCCTATAATTACTATTCTCTCCCTCATATTTATCAGGCAGCGTACCTGCAATGAAAATATAAGACCTTGACACCACTTTTGCGAAATCAAAATAGTATTTAATTTGATGTCTTTGGCCGTCAAACATTGTTCGAGGGACGTAATTAGGACAAATTTATCTTCTTCTCTCCTTTTTTTCTTGTATTTTGGGGATATTGCCAAGACATGTGGGACCTTTATGATAAGAAAGGAGGAAGAAAGCGTTTGAACGCCGCTGCCCAGTATCTCATAGTTATTGTGAACGGCTTTCTGTAAAATTAATGGCTTATGGGGGAGATGGCTGGGTGGTAAAACAGGATGCAGATGTAGTTTGCGGGGGCATCCAGGTAAAGGAAGCAGTCGTTTCCTAAACGCAGCGCGGGCCGACATGGACACACAGGCGGTAAGAGGTAAGAATCCAAATAGGAATTTGGTGTGTCCCCAGCTGTCCTCCTGTGTTATTTTTGCATTTTAACCCTCCCCCCCTTCTTTTTTGTTTCCCAAGAAGAATGTTGATATTTTTTAACACTTTGTTAATCAATGAGAGGCAAAGCTGGCTCGATCCCACATTGAAGAAAAAAGAAAACAGGTAATCCAACTTTTTAAAAAATGAATTCGATTGAATTAAGTCTGTCCAATCTAATGTATTTAGGCTTGTTTAACATGACAACTTAATGTATTTACTTGGATAAACTTAATTTGAGTTGAAACAAATTAATTACATTTTTTAATGTACATTAATAGATCTTTTTTTTTTTTTCTTCCAAAGCTCAGAGATGGAAACAGCAAAATGAGATGTTTTCTAAAATTATGCTGCAACACCCACGCTACAACTATTACCCATAAACACAAAAACGGATGTTGGATTTATAAAGTATTAATGCATTTCCCCCCTCCCCATAGTGCACTTGTTCACTTTACTACCACTTCAACGGTCCTGCACGGGTCTACATGCACATGAGGAGGAATATGTGCGAGACAACTGCTCCCAGCAGAGTGAAAAATTACTCCCGGGAAACAAACAGATTTTTGTGAGGTTGTTCTGCTTCTGTGTACAGCCAGATTTTCTGTACACAACCTGCTATATGTTATGTTGTCAAGACTGATTTTTTTCTCTCTCTTTTTTTTTTTCTGCTGCGAGGGAAAATTAATTGCGAAAGAGGGCTGAGAATTTGTTTTCATATTGGCTCGGTGAAGAACGGGTGCCAGAACGGAGGAGGACAGCTGTGGGGGAAGGCTGGCCGACCCGCTGCCTTCTGCCGCTCCCATGCCTTGCTGCACAGAGTCTGTGACAAAACAAGCCTCCAGGAATACTGGGCAAACACCATGAGCCTCTCACTGGGATCCACACTATTTCCTGACTGCACCACAGCCAAAACGCATCACTCTCCCAATACTGTCTCTTCCTTCCTTTTATCCAAATTAAACACTCGCTTCCACGTTGAGTCAAAGAATATATTGTCACCTTCCTTTTTTTTTTTTTTTATTTTGCCAAAAGTAATTTTTTTTTTTTTGGCCTAGGACATCTTTTGAAAAGAAAGGTGGCATTTATTTTATTTTATTTATATATATATATTTTTTGACAAAATCACTTTTGTCCCAAAAAAAAAAAAAAAAAGAAAGATTATTTTAGGAATGTGACAATATGGAAAATTCCTGATGAGAGTTAGGAAATTTGAACACATTGGTGGGGGTGAGAGGAAGTGTCAAAACCGCAAACAAGCACGTTTTTTTTTTTTTTTTTTTTTAACACGCTTTAACAACTTACAACAAGAAATAAGGTCAAGCACGCCGCAAGTGATCCCACCTCTTCTCAATCAGCCCGGCTGTGGAAGCTCAGCACAGCAGAGATGAGTCAGATAGCAGGGGCTCAGGTAGGAACCGTTTTCACACCCGCCACAATTACAGCAGCCGTCATTACATTGCTCACTCGTACTCAAATACAAATAGAAGCCCACACCCGCCTCCCTCGTTTTCTCTCCCCAACCCCAAAAAAAAAAAAAAAAAAAATTATGCGCAGGCTAGGAGGAGAAAGTGGCTCACTTCTGTTTGCTAAATTAATCGCTTCCTAAATGGCTCCAGGCCAGGCAAAGTTAACATTTGCAGTTTCAAAGGTTTTCAGCGCTTGCAATGAGCCATGAAATTACTGCATGCCGTCGAAAATGGCAGCTGATGAAAAGCCCAAGGAGCAGGTCCCACAGGCAGAGACAGCTTGGAAGTGAAATCTTAAACACAAAGTCTCATTTCTGATTTGGATCGCGGTGAAATTCCAAACCCCAAACCCAGAGAAAGGAAGAGCCCCGCTGTCCAAAAAAAGAGGGAAAAAAAAAAGCGAGTACGAGTTGGGGTTGTGACAAGACGTATGACGAGCAGCTGTTTGGCCCGGTTTGGCCGGCTCGCCCGGGGAGTGCTGGGAGGCGAAGTGAGAGCAGAGGTTGGGGTTCAGCAGAATGATGATGTCGAGGTGTTTCGGTGCAGCCAAAACCAACTGACCCCGATTAGGTTTGATTTAATCACCGGGGTTGCGCCGAAGTCTGCAGACATCAATAAAATTAAAGAGGCTGTGGAGGAACAAATTAGCTCAAGCTAACGTGAGCTAACGTGAACTCAGAACAAGTCCAGCGATGGAACGCTGCTCTCCATCCCGAAACAGGAATAAATTACTTCAGAGTACAGTTTCTGTTCTGCCTTTTGCATCCTGGAAGCTTTGCTCGTATTCCAAACAGAAATAATATTCCAGTGGGATCATTTTAACAAACCATCCTAAGGGAGGAATTAAAATTTTTTTTTTTTTTTATTCCAAAAATGAGATTTCAGTTCCACAGCATCTCTCTTCAGAATAAAACAATTAATTCTGCCAATTTCTTGATGTGTATTTTCCACATCCCTCTGAAGTTTGGTAGAAACACACCTTAGCGCCCGCTGTGCCTGGAATCTCTTGAGTTTCACTTGCCAGGGGCAAAAGGGGTGAAAAAAAAAGAAAAAGTGCCCCCATACATCAATCTGAAATCACAGAGCCTAGCAGACACTTTGGATTGGAAAAAAAAATTGACCTATTTTTCAATGTTGGAGTGACCAACCAATTTGGAAACCAATGTAAGGTTTTTTTTAAGCCAGCATGTGTGACATGAAATTTGATGCTCAGGTTGTTAGTATCTGGGCTGGAAGGTGGTCATTTGATGGTATGTGTGCTTTACCTAAGGTGGTTCCAGTCTGCTGAACTGCTACCTTTAATTTTGCCTTATTTGAGTGTAAGAAAGGCCTCAGTTGCAAAAACATCCACCTGCATATTTATCTTATTGTGTATGAAATCATGTAAAGATCATAAATGCACCGATTTGAAATTTTGGGTCAATATCCATGTCCAGTATCGATACTGCTGTCATGGTCGACAACTGATATTTACTAATATCATGTATTTCCCTACACTTCTGACACAGTGGAACAACAAGATGGAAATAAACATTGATTGTTAATATTAGCTCAGTTTTACTTATTGTACCAATACCAACATTCAGGGGCGCCGCTAGAAATCTTGGGCCCCATGACAAAAAAATAAATTGGGCCCCCCCTTTGCAACTGCTGTTACAATTTCTTGAGTCTATCTGACCAATCAAAAGCGTCACAATTTTAAAGGCTTGCAGCTGCCTTGCTTTCTTTGGTCCAATACTGATACTAGCACAATATTCACTGCTAGTGAATTTTACATGCAACAGTCCACGTACTGCATGCCAATAGGTTGCTTACATTTTTTATTAGTTTTAGATTATTGAAATGTCTCTCCCCACCAGCAAGTCACAGGCAATGTGCAAAATGTACATGAAGCAATCCAGACTTCTCAAAAAATACTCGATTGTTGCATTTTGTCCAAGCTGCAGTCGGGATTGGGGCTTTTTCCTGTGTTTTTCTTAGTTACCGTTGTTTATTCTTAGTTCTGTTTTCCCTGTGAGTCCTTGTGGTATCTTGTCTCCTGCCCCTTAATTGTCTCCTGGTGTGTCTCGTTACCCGATTACCTTCCCTGTGTATTTATACCCACCTGTTGTCCCTGTCTCTCGTCGGATCCTTGTCAAGCGTGTCTTGCTCGTCAGTCGTTGTAGTCGTAGCCTGTCCTGTCAAGTCTGAGTTCATCTTTAGTTTGTCGGTCGACACGGTCGAACTGGAAAGTACCGCGTCGGCTTAGCTCTCGTTTTCAGTTCCACGATCAGTTGCTACCAGTGACTAGCCGTAGCTTTATTTCACTGTGCTGCCTGTTCTCCGTGGACTGTGTTTGAGCTGCCATCTTCATTAAAAAAAAAAAAAAAAACACCATTTACATCTTTACCTGGGTCCTCAGTGTTCTACCTCACCACCACACCCACCACTTTTTGACAGCTGTAGTATATAACTTTAATAAAAAATATGTTTTTTCCACATTTGTTAAAGTTGTCGCCATGTTGTGACAGTTTGCTATCAAACAGATGAAAGGGTCATCTCCTCCACCTCCTCCCTGAGCTGCTACTACAGTCTAAAGAAATGCATCGTTCTGACCAAAAACAACCAATCAGAACCAGGAGGACGGTCTTATTGCTGTCAATCAACCTCATTCACTCCCTGCTAAGTGTGCTAATGGAAGATTTTATAAAGATTTTCCATTCAAGACTGTTTGAATTTCTGTGAGTAATAAATACATTGTTTTTGTTGTGTAACTGTAGAAAGAGTAAAAAGAGACAGGAAAAATCCACCTAGACTCCCTGTAATGATGCTAACTAGCTTGTCATTGGACACAGTGTTGCTTACTTTTTTCACTGGGGCGGGGGTGAGAAGTTATGCTGGTATCGTGGGTTAGAGCTGCTGCTGACTGACTCACTTGTTAAGTGTGGTAAGAGGTGCAGGGACAAGTGAAATATGTTGTTAATTCTTTCCTTCATTCATTAAATGTTAGTGAAATGGAGGCAAACAGTAGTCTATGGCTAGGCTAACTATGCTAAATGGTTGATAATTTCACAGTCCACTCCCACTTCTCGGAGAAAAACTGGGCTATAAATTGACACTCTTGTCTTTTTCTCTATTTTTGAAAACCTGACTTTATTATTTTTCTAGGCAGCATAGTAACTGCCGCTAAACAGGAACAGACTATTTTATGTGGTTCCAGGGGGATTTTCAGAGCAAATATGGATGTGTGCTTTTTGGTCTGGGAGGGATCAAAATTTATTTTTTACTGCTAAAACAATTTAAAAAACGCTATATGATTAATTTTGTAATTGATAGGGTAAGGGTTTTTTTTCTATTTCTATAAGATATAGAAACAATTTTGTGTGAGAGGGCCCCCGGTCGGTCAGGGGCCCTTGGAATTGTCCTAACTTTCCTCCCTATACGGCGACCCCGCCAACATTTCAAAGAAATGACCAACGTTGTCCGATACCAATGTTGATGCCAGTATTTCTTGCTCCCCTAGTAGAGATGCTTAAATCAAGGATGTCACTTTAAGAAATGGAAAAACGTTTTTACAAAAACTTTTGACAAAGTTTTTGTAAAGACCAAAAAGTAGAGTTTGTACCAAAACAGATTATTTTATGTGTTCTATTGTAGAAAGTTTAAATAATCTGTAAGGAGTGAATCTGATCACCTCAATTCTAGGTAGTTTGTCTTGATGAATGCTCCTCACTGAAAGCACTTTTTTCAGATAACTGAAGACACTAAAAGTTATCAAAATTCATAGCTGCGTTTTATAAATTGCATGTGACTCATTTTTTTCTCATTGTATGGTTTAGAAGATATTTGGTGTTTTCTCATAAAGCTGTGTAGTTAAGAAATTCTGCCTCAGCTTGCCATATGAAACGTTTGCCATCCGGCTCCTTCTTGCTTCCTCTCCTGACTCTTCCTGGGTGTTTTTCCACCGCATATCATCAATATTTCTCCACAATAAAAAGAAATTACTGCCTCCAGCCCTTATTGTGCACCTTTTATAATTTTCTCCTGACATATTCCAACCATGGAAAACAGTTTTTCTTATCTCACATGTTTATTCTGGTCTTTACTACTGTTAGCTGGTAAAAACTGCAATCCTACTTTTCTGAAAGTGTCTCTTGTATCCTAGCAAGAGACAAAGTTTTGATTGACCGATGATGATAATGATGATGTTTGACTTAATAAAATCGCATCTTGTGGGATGTCAATGATGTCATTTCCACCCTATCGTTTACAATGACAGTTACAATTAAAAGAGAGGTTGTATTGTTTCCTGTTTGTGTCATGTGACCTGCTTTCCCTGCACATCAATCCCTGGTTTCCAGTTTTGAGAGTTTTTCAGCTGAAACACAAGTCATTACATTCTGCAGTGTTTAAAACTGAAGTATGTCATATGGAATAAAAACCTTTCTTGTGAGTTTTTCTCATAACCCATTAAATAGAAGCGGAGTAAAATATGTACTACCTATTTACGAATTTGTTTGTAGAAAGTAACTCCAAATTATCATTGGAAAATGTGCCTGTTCTCAGATTCTTTCGTAGAGCATTAAGAGCATGGGAAGCTCAAATCCAAAGGCACAATGCAACTTGACACGCTATTGGTTGGGGTTTACAAGACAGCCAATCCAGGAGCGGCATTCTTTTTCATGAATGCCGTTTTGCTATTACCCAAAGAGTGGGAAAAAAGGCGATCATGTGTGTTTTTGTGGGTAGAAAATAGTTTCCACTGCGCGTATTACTGCATATTTAGGTATATTTGCTGTTTGCGCTATTAATATAAGCAGTTATGAGCATTTTTAGAGTATTTACAGATTTCAGGTACATGCGGGCGGTTGAGGTCGAGAACCTTGGATTCACTGCAGACAACTGTACTTGTTTGAGTCCAGTCAGGTACAAGAATCAGACTGAGATCGAGAAATCAAAGACTGTCCTGTAAGAAGTCAATCTGGAGAGAAAAAATTAGCAGTCGTTGATTTATTTGGTGTAATTATGAAGAAATGTATGAATATATGCATGTTAATGATTTTAATAATGTTTCTGGCTGCATTTTGGTTTATGCAAACAACCCAATCTGCAATAGATGAAAAAGAAAGTCCTGATCAGGACATTTATGTAAATATGTTAAAGCACCACTAGAAAACCTTAAATACTTTCTTGTAAGGTCAAGTAGGAGGAGCGAGAGAAATAGGGGTGGGGGTGTTTATAAATGAGACTTAATTAATTAAAGAATGCATTACATTTTAATGCTGAATTATTATGTGTGGCTATAGCCTCATTAATATGTGGCCCCCTGGGGACTTTACTGCCATTGTTTCACCAGCAACCTGCTGGCTGCAGGTCCTGTGGCTATTTCATGGTGTTTGAGATTGATGGTTGACAAAGCAATTAATCACAGTGTGGACAAATCATCCCCTTTGTGGAAGGGCGAGAAGGGAGGGTCGTTTGAATTTTTAACACTGATGAGGTGAAACTGGATTTTACTTATTAGAAAAGGGGTCAAAAGAAAGAATTAATGTCAGTTCTGCAAGCTTCAAAGAGATCTGGGTTGTATTATGTAGGGTTTTTTTATTTTAGGTGCAGGTAATTCCCAAAATAATGTTTACAGCTTTTCATTCGGGCCAAATAATGTTTTTAAGTTTTATCATTTTGCTCTGAGATAAAACAGATTAGATTTAAATTTCTGAAACCTGTTCAGGCAAGAATGTCCGACCTCACAGTATTAGGAAAATATTTCTTCTCTGCAGTATTTAGTTGCTCCTAACTTGGTGAAATAGCGCCACATAAAGCTATAACCTCGACATCCTGTAGTTATGTTTTCAGGCTCTTGTTTTGAAGTGCTTTGTTCTTTTGATCGAGTTAGCTGGCATGTTGATGACCAGCTAACCGCTAGCTGCTAACAACACCGAACTTGACATTCTTCACTTCTTGTGTTTGAACTGCATTTGATATGTTTCAGTTCAAAACACAAAAGCACTTGGATTTACCAAACCTGAACAATTTCACAGAGATTCTTTTTAGTTTTCTAAAATCTTTACTCTTTTCATGATGGTCATTAAGGGACACGAATACAAACAGATTTCAGGTTCTAATTCAGATTTCAGGAATGTTTTCACAATGTTTGCGGAATACAGGGGGGATTCTCAGTCTTCCCAGAAATAAAGGTTAAAATTCCTTTGAGCATTAAACCACAGGGTTTTGCGTTTATTTAATGGAAACACCACAAATGCTAAATTGTGGATGTTTTTCACGTTAGCGTAATATTGACAAAGTTTTGCGCACTCTTGCAGTCAGTGTGACTGCTTAGCTCTAGTGCTTCAATAAATTTGCTGCTTCATCTGTAGTATGTTTAAAATCTTTTTTTCTATCATGACTTCAATCCACTTCCCTCCTTGTGTAAACAAATATTCAGAATTGCATCAGCTTGAAACTATGCCCCGTATTAAAGCCAATCTCTGTTCTAAAACATTTGAAACTTGTTGAAGCTAAAGCCACTTAAAAATGCTCTGTTAGTTGGTTTATTATTATGTAATACCAAGGTGACATATTTTACATAGTGGCAGAGACGAGATACTATAAAACTGAAACTTTCAGCTTCATAGTATCTCTATAAAACCCTAACCCTTCAGTTGCTGAATATAAGCAGTTTCGTTAATGTTTGCTAATGCTTGAAAACGCTTCTCCGTTCCACGAACAGCGCTTCCACCAGAGCAGTGATCCTGCAGCGAGAACATCACAGCATGCGCAAACATGTTAACACGAACCCAACAATGCCACATTGACTGGCCAAAAGGCCTACAACTCCCCGCGCCGCTCGGAAGGCGTTGTTTAAAGCCCGTCCCTGAACCCGGTCGCTCTGAAGCCGCCATTTTCTCTGCTTTCACTCCTAATTACCATAGCCTCTCAAGAAAGTCCTCTGTTGCTCCATCTGTCCCCCCCTCAGCCGCTGACAGAGACGCTCTAATCACCTCGCGTCGCGAGGCTCACATGGGAGACGGCTACACCAGCCACAATGCTGCCTCAGATATAGAGCCGCTTACTGGATGCCAATACCTCACAGGGGGTAAGCTATAAACACTGGCCGCAGCCTTGTATGGGATATGTTCAGTGATGTGCACTGAAATGGAGCCATTTTATGTCACGGGATCTCCCACACAGCCCCGGCAAGACCGATGCCAAACGGGGGTTTTGTGTGAAGTATATGCAACATATGCCGAGTATGCCGACAGTCCATCAGTAGCTCGCATCAAAATGACACTCATGGGAGGGTGGTGGTGGGTGTCGGGGGGTGAAACTGTGTTTTTGGAGGGACGTGGCGGAGTGTGCATTATGGAGCGTTACGTATGCATGCGTAACATATCGCAGCGGGAGGGCTTGGAACAGAAAGCGTGCCTCCGCGTTAGAGGAGATCAGTAATATAGATCGAGCTGAACGGGAAAAAGAGAGAGAGAGGGGCGGCTTGTAATTGGAAGCTAACTTTATTTCAAGCCCTGTGTGTGCTCGACAGCCATGCCTGCCCACATCCATGCATTATTTAATCTTATTCTGTATGCCCTGGAGCTTGGTATCTCGCCCTCCGTGTATTTGATTCTGTTATATTCACCCAGGTTGACATCTTCTGACTTCTCATTTTTGCTGTGCCGTCCCTACTCCCCCCATCCTCTTCCTGATGACTTTCATGTGTTCTTTTTGTCGGGCACTGCAAGTTTCCTCCAGAAGTTTCTCCTGAAGCAAAAAAAAAAAAAAATATGGGGGAAACTTTCTGCCAGAAAAAAAGCCTTCTCATCTTGGCAGAGGAGAAGCTGAGTGAACTCTCAGATGATGACAGCCATCGTGAAAGGGCAGATAAGCCCGTGTGGCGCTGCCTCTGATTGTATGTTCATCTCATTCTGATCCGGCCGCGATTCTAAGCCCCTGTCTTCCCAGTCCTCACTCTCCCAACAGTTGATCTTCTGCATGTCATTGAAATCGTCTTATGGCTGATCCAGGAGACAGGGGGAAAGAGGGTGTTTGTCACCCGACTTCAGTTTTGGCAAGGAAGTTCTGCTCTGATACTTCTTCTTCTTTTCTTGTTAATGCGACTGCTGGCCAGTTGGCCATACTTTTTTTTTTTTTTTTTTTCTTTGAATGTGAGTTTTTCTGTTTCTTTGTGATGAGGCTTGCCTAGACGAAACACAATGTTACCGATGAAAACCATACTTTTTGGGATATTTTCGATTAGGTATGCGCCATACTATTCCCATTTTTTCAGTGCGAACCACTGAAACATTACATCGGCATTTACCAAGATGTGAATAATCTCAAATTTGTTGGCAATTTTAGGATTAACTGGCTGAAGATAATCTAAGCTTCTGGAACTTGATTAAAGTTTGCTGGAAACTTTTTTGTAAAAAGTATGTATGTCTTGAATGTCTTGAGGTTTTTCATTATTATTATTATTATTATTATTATTGTACACCCAAATTCCACTGCAAAAGACACTGACTGTCAAGAAGCCAAAACCAATTGTAATATTCCATAACTAGAAAGATCTTACTCTCTCATTAATAGAAAAACATCATTATGCTTAGAGTTTAGAGGCATTACTGAGTTACTTAATTATGAAGTTAAGTGAGGAAACAGACGCACACAAAAGGCTGCGTCAGGTCTTATGCAGAGCACTCAAAAGTTGAGTTTATGATTGGAAAGTGTTGGGTGCTGTGGTGGCGCAGGGGCAAAGAACGACCCACGTATTGAGGCCTTAGTCATTGTGGTGGTGGTCGCCGGTTCGATTCCTGGCCTGGCGACATTTGTTGCATGTCTTCCCCCTCTCTCATTACCCTGTTTCCTGTCGAACTATTTTTAAAAAAAAATGATTGGAAAGTGTTGATATGAATATATCTCATGTGACTGTTTACATCTGTCACAGCCGTTTTAATTGCATTTCTCATTAAATGGAAATTTGTGTGTTTTCAACATTTGCAGAATATCAAAAAACCTTTGCGCACGGCTGTGATGGAAACCCAGCGACTGACTCATCATATCTGAAAGAGGTCTTATGTGTGGCCTCAACGTTGAAATCAGGTCTATCGCTCAGTAGTAGTTGAATTATCCCTTTAAGTATGTAAATGTATGAAAATATGAACAGATGCTTCCTCCAGCAGCAGAACGCGCAGAAAGAAAGTAGGCGCCGGGATGAAATCTTAATTAATAAGTTGGCGCTCTGCGCACGCGGCGAGCAGCCACCGAGATGGGATGAATAAAACAAACTGATGAGATCTAACAAAGGACGTGTCCGAGGTCTGAATTATCTCGACGTGAATTGGAGCAAACACGACTCTCGGAATCGACCCGGAGCTCCCGAGTTGGTGAAAAGTGATACGGTGTAAAGAAAGCTGAAAGCTTTTTCCACTTCAGAGGGCACTGCTCCTCCACCATGGTTATCAAAGCTTAATATTTGATTTTAGTTGACCATTTTCCATTAAAAACATGATAGCCACTGTAAGAGTGACAGGCTCGGGCAGAGGGAGCACGAGCTCACACGTTACCCCCTCCCCCCTCCGTAAACCCCCCCAGCCCTCCTCATGCACACAGGGAGGTACGTACCCTGCTCAACAGAGTGTGCAGGCCGAACTGTTTCCTTCACTGCACTGTCTGAGGCTGGTCCTGTGTGTGTCACATCCGTAACCCCGACAGTATGCACTGCTGAATGCTGCGCTTCCTAAATGAGATCCCAATGGGAAAACAGAATGTGGAGGGGGGAGTATGAGTGGGTGGATGGTGGTGTAGGGGGCAGAAGGGGTGAGGGGCATTATCTTAACCACTAATGAACAATTGTATAATTTCTAACAAAAGCAGTCATAAGGCCCGCGCTTTCTACCACCGTATCTCCTCTAAATACTGTCACGATAAAGTGACTGTTAAAAGAAGAGCGGGTGGGAGGCGGCGGTGGTGGGTGGAGGAGGGGCTTCGGAGCTGTCAAGAGGGGCCAGTGTGGTCAGGAGGAGTGCTGGAAAGGAAAGTCTGCCCGCCTTTATCTGCCATTTCCTGCTCCCTTCCTGACTATATTAATAATCTGTAAGAGCAGAGAATCACGCACGGCCAAGAGAGATAAAACACGAACGACAAAATATCAACTTCCTGCTACAAAACTCAAAGCCATTATTAGAATATCAGGCTCAGGCAGTAATTAATTTCAACTTTAATTACTTCCACTGTTCCTGTAGATTAGATCACAGGTTTGAGATGGGTTATTAAAACAACTAGGGAAATCTGCGCTATTTAAAAAAAAAATGTTAATTTCTTCAACCCCATCTCTTAACCTGCTTGTTGAGTGATGCAATTACATTTTTTTTGTGGCACAGACGAGCGTTGATATCATGTAGATAAAGGAGACACCCGATCACTTTGGGTGGGATTCGGAAGGCAGCTGGAATACAGAGCTGTAAACAATGGATGAAGTTACGGTGAACTCATTGTTTTTTTAACTCAACACAGAATAAAACTATGTAAACCCAAGTTTTATTTTGTAGACATAAACCTCGTAAACCTGACTGTTCACATTTATGTTTGTGCTCTGCAGATGTAGCTTTATGAAAGGAAGTTAGACCAATTCGTGGTCATTTTTGTAAGCTGCCATTAAAATACTAAATTAATAAAAATAAAGCAACTCTATATCTTTTGGAATAAAGTGGACATTTTGCAAAAAAGCCAGATCAGTGTTTCCAAAGATAGCCATGGTTACCTGAGTATGATCACAGGTCTGTTTTATATTGATGACCTATTTTAAATATAATCCTGGTTTCTCTAGTTCCAAAGAAGCACAAAAATCTTTTTACTTCTGGATTTAAATCAAGTGACAACCAATGATTTCAATCAACCTTCTAAAGCTCTGCTCATATCTTAGTTGATAGAAATGTGTTTTTCAACGATTTTAAATAACTTTATTGCGCCCCATTCATTAATGCACAAAAATATGTTTTTGATTCCAGAACATGCATCTACAGACAGAACATCACTTAGAGCTAACTAACCAAATTCTCTTTTTTAGCTAACAATTTTAGCTAACTTTCCAGTGCTCTACTTATTCACTTAGTTCACAGGAATGTGTTTTTAACTCCAGTCATTGTTAGTCCAGTCTTTAGTCCAGTTAGCAAACAATTTTAGCTAACTTTCTAATGCTCTGCTCATAGCTTAGTGCACAGAAATTTGTTGATTCTAGTAAATATAGTTACCAAGATAATATTACTTACAGTAATTTGGTTTTGATCAGGGGTCCCAACCTCTCATGCTTTATAGGAGTCAACAGGCCCAAAACAGGAATCAGAGCCATAGTCAAGAGAAGACGAATGTTTTCAGAAGTACAAACTTTTCTAAAAATATGCAAGCTTGATATTTTTTAGGGGGCTAAAAGCAATAACAATGAACAGATCGTGATGGAGAAACAATGATGAGGAAGCAGCTTAACTCAAGTGTACCTGTCATGATTTCAGGGTTGACGGTGAGGATGGGCGCTGCTGCACCCAGGGTTGAGGTGCAAAATGATGGTTTTAATGCAGATGAGTACAGAGTCCAGGCAGCACAGGTGAGACTGAGACATGGAACTCACACACTGGTAGCACTGGGAAGGCACACTCACGACTTTAGACTAGGACCTGACAGTGAAACAAAGACACAGGTGACATTAAATACATAAAACGGTAGTCAAGGGGAAACAAAGGACAGCTGGGGGCAATCAAGGGGAAGATGCAACAACACAGGAGCTAAATAAACACACAGAAAACCAAATCCTCACAATACGTGGATAAAAAGTTAGAAGTAGATGTAAGCTAGATTCCTCTTGCTTTTTTTGCTTAAGACTCATGGATAAATTCAGTGGTATAACTAAATATCTGGTTTTTTTATGGACGTTAACAAATGGCTAATTAACAACACCGATGTGCAAGTCGTTTTGATGGGTGAAAACTGAAACATGACTAGAGTCTCGTTTAAGGAACCCAATATCAGATAGGTGTCGTATGACCTAGAAGCGAGGTCAAAGCTCGATCTACTGGGCCAACTTTACATCGGTTCAACAACATGGAATCTTATCCAACTAATCAAAACCAGCCACTCTTTATACTGTTGTGATCAATATGCACAGGATATGCTGCCTATGGTAACAAAGAATAGTCAGTTTATTAACAGTCGAAATAGGGAATAAAGAGCACAGCAAATGTTTTGTTTAAAATTAATCGTCTAGGTGTTTTTTTTGTTGTTTCTTTTACTTGACAGCCTAATTAGTTTCTTTTCATCATAAACAAACATTTAGTTCCTTCCCTACACATCGCACAGGCCATGTCCGGCTTCTCAAATCAAGCCTTCGTAAGAGCAGTTTTTAGAGAACGTGCAGCTACCGCTAATCTTCAAAATCTATGCCTCAAAATAAACAGAGTGACAGAAAGGAGGGATGTCTGAGATGAATCTGCAGCAACGAAACTGGATACCAAAAGGAGGGGACAGTATGTAATGAAGAGAGAGCAGAGGGTGGTGGTGAGTTGGGGTGGGGGATGGAGGGGGCGGAGGGTGTTTAAAATAAGTTCAAGAGCAAAGATAAAGCCCAAGGATGATGGTATCTGCAGGATTGAAGAAAGCCTTTCCGTACCAGAATGGTCCCAATCACTTAATCAGCCTGACTCCACCCAGCAGCGTCCTTGTCTTCCATCATATGCTATTTCCCCAGCGCCAAACAGTCAATTTCACTCCGTGTGTGTGGGCGACATCTGAGTAAAAGGGTTACAGAGAGCACTGATGGCTCTGTCATAGTGGAGGCTGGCCTTGCATTACCAAAGTATAGCACTTCTGACTGTCCGCCTGGCGTGTCTCGCTGAAAAGATGACCGATGTGAAATGGGAGGCAGTGCGGTTCGAGACGGAACGTTTCCTACGCGCTCGTTAAAGGGAATTAGTCCCGTCCAGAACCGAAACAAACGGCATAAAGCCGGTTTTTTTGATAGCAGTTTAAAGGAGAAGGAGAAAAAGATGTGTACTAGTCCGCTAATACACACAGTTAAGAGTTTGAAACATTGGTTAAGCTTATAAAAGTACGACCAGTAGAGAGCGCTGCTCAAACGTTTGACTCATCGTCAACATGGATTTTAGACACATTTTTGGACATGACACTTTTAAAACTATTTTTTTTGGTCAGGCTTGACTTTATTCATTTTTTCAAGTTCCAAAATAGTCATTTATACAATCATATTCCATAAACTAGAATATGCACTCCAATTAAGCAGGTATTAACCATCAAGCAGACATTTCTGTATTAAAAATGTTTTTTGTTTGTTCTGATGTACTGTTCTAGTGTTTTTATTAGCTGTAGGCAGAAAATCGTCATAATTAAAGGAAATAAAAGCTTGAAAACATCAGTCTGTGTTTAATTAACCCACCAGTTACTGAAATAAATCTACACATTTTCAAAATGATAGACACAGACTCTTGTATATCTGTCTTGTATTAATACAGTACAAGATAATTAATATAATAAGACTTTATTTCTGGTATAATTTTGTCCACATATTTAACCACTCTTCTTATAAGAAATAAAACTCATTTTAATTCTTTGACTTCCTAGTGTGGCGTTTGCTGTCAAGCATAAACCATGAACTGTCCATAGGATTGGGACTGGAGCTGTTCTAGAAGTCTAACCCTGAAAACTGAAATTCCTTTAAAATAATAATAATAAAAAAAAAATCCATTGTTTGTGTTTTTGCTATCAAAGCGGGTGCTAAATTATTTGAGATTATTTATTTCAATTCTAGTTGGAGAACTTAGGCATCAAAGTGATGTGGACATAACTCCTGCTGCTATATGGTGGCAAACTATTTCCTATACTATACCCAGTATGTGTCGAATATGCATCAGCTGGCATTAGAGGATCAAGGCTAATTTATGACAACAGTCTACTAGTGATAATCATGCTCTCTCTTCATCACCTACGTTCTAAAAGCAGGAATCATTGTCCTATTGAAACATCCATTTGATTGAAAGTTTTAATCATTACTGTCAGATAAAATGAAATTAGTTTGGATGTTAAAGAGCAACCCAAAAACCAACAAGGCTCAAGCCGATGATGAACTCTAAACAGCTACAACAGCAGGGCTATTTTCTACAGTAAAACAAGTTTTACATGACCACACATTAAGGAGGTGCTGACCAATGAAGAAGCCCCTACTCCAACACAAGCATGACCTAGTTTGACTACGAAATGTAGCTACCCATATGGATAATCTGAATGTTTCATAGTGAACTGAAACAAAGACTGAGCTATTTGGCTAACATCTGGATAAATCTGGTGCTCTAATGTGACACAAATGTACATCAAAGTTATTTTATAATGGATAAAGAAAGCTTACAGTAAGCTTTTGGAACAACCCAAACCTTGGCCAAGTTCACTCATGTAATTCCTGCTTTTGAAATCCACAAAATCTGTGTCATCACTGAACCCTAAAAGAACTGTTTGAACAAACAACAAAGGCCTTTTAACTGCCACTGATCATCAGTCTGTTCGCAATCAAAGGAATATAATTTCAAATAATCTTCTACTTCGAATGCTGACGCATTTCAACACAGTTATTTTCTACAGAAACAGTCTGAGAATTGCACCGGAGTGCTTCAGAGTCATAAATCTGCTGAGTCTGACCCCGATCCAAGGTTTCATACAACACATCAACGGAACGACCAAGGTATGGCGTAATATACGATCCTGACCTTATCAAGGTGTCGGGCGTACAGTAACTAACGCAGATAAAGCCGCCACATATATTCTCAATTCTGTGGCAAAGGCATTCCCATAACTTCCCTGTTGTCGTTATTCAACTGTTGTACAATGTGGTATCACCTTTCTAACAAGCTTATTTACAAAAGAAAAAAAATTGAAGCACAGCTCAGGTTTTTTGGTCCCAGCTAGTGTCAGACGCTAGCTAAACTACTCAGTGTGACCCAAAGCTATTCATGCTACCATGTTCAAACATGAGTTTAGCAATTAGAGGTCCTTTGGATGAAAACTCAAGTTGTGAAACGATCATTGACAATGAAAACTACTTCCTTGTTGACGTGCTTAGAAGCCTAAAGTCCGGTCGCGGTACTATCTTAGCGGACAAGAAAGTGCCTGTAATACCGCTTCTGATCTTTTTGTATACTCTTAGAATAAGATAAAAAACAAAAAAAACAATATGGGGTCTTAATGGAAATAATTAACATTTTGTGGACAATCGCGTCCAAACATGTCTTGTACGTCCAAAGGGAGCATCAATAATAAAGTACGATTTACTGTGATGTCAGTGTCATTTTATTTATTTTCCATATTTAAATCTGCATAGTTAAGCTTTTATAAACAATATATTTTTACCTATTAGTACATTTTCTCAGTGGTTGGCTTTCTTGGTCCAAACCGTAACAACATCATTTCAGTGGGACCAAACTGCACTAAGTACAAAACAAAACACCCACAATGCACTGCAGTAACCTCTTTTCATTCAGTTTTCAGGAAGGTGATTCACAGTGATCATGTGACATCATGTTCTTAGTAAAAAAATAAAAAATTAAGAAAATGGGTCTGCATTAGGGCAGCATTTATATCGCGTCGACACAATGTCTGTGTGTGAGATGTTCATATCGCAAAGTACTGTTTGGACTGCAGTAATTGCCGGCTAAAAAAAAATGCAAGTATTATGAACGTTTTTCATTACAATTAAATATTGTCGCTTTCCTAAAATGATGGACCAAGTCATTTTACACCAAAATTATTTTTTATTTTTTTATTTTGCCTAAATCACATGTGTCAAACTGGAGCTCCGTGGGCCAAATCTGGTCCGCCCCAGCTTTTCATGTGGCCCTCTAAGTTCTAGACTAAACACCAAGTGTGCTTAAATATTATTTTATCAATCAACTTAATGCAGCTTTTCTATTTCCTGCCAAACTATGTCTACCAGTCGCTCCAGTTTCTTGCGAATTATCATGAAAATTCATGCCAATATCAACAAATCCCCTCACTTTTTTTGCACCAATACATAATTGGGAGTTTATTGCAGATTTTTCTCAAAAGTTGTAAAAAACTTTCTTAATTGTACTAAACAGCTGCCTCAGCCTTGGTTAATGTCAAACTGTAGTCTATGATCTATACAGTCTGTAATAAAAAGTCGCATTCACCGACATAAAAACGCGCAAATATCGCAATTATTTCCAAATTAGTACCAGAAACACTGATTTTTATTGCAAAAAAACAAAACGATTGTAAAATCCTGGAGGGACTGAAGAGATGTTCAATATTATTTATATTTTAACAGTTTGTGAACGGGTTTTATCAATACATTCTGTCACAACCAGCCCTTTAAGAACATTCATGATCTTGATTTGGCCCAAAACAAAAATGAGTTTGACACCTCGTATTTTGGGGAAAAAAATGACTTTTGCCATTATTTTTGGAAGGTGACGATAAGCAGCCAGGTGGACAGAGTCTCACACCCAACAATAATGACATTGAACAAAATGCTAAAATTCAAGAGTGATGGAAGCTCAGATGAGGAGAGGAAAGAACAACATGAGCAAATATGGCAAACGATATCGCTATATTATATATATATGTATATATGTATTCAGCCCAGGAATAACTCTCAAAAACAAACTAAAAATCTTTGAAAACTCCTGTGGTTTTTCATACTGCAATGTATGTCACAGGGTAAGAAAAAAAATATGCTTCTTCTCTAATATCATGCAGCCGTAAATCCAGATAGTTCTTTAAAAAAAATTTAAGTCTGTGAACATTTTGAGGTGCTGCTTGGAAAAGAGCAGCTGCTGGTTGTATGAATGTGTTTTTTTTCCCTGATAGTCCATCAGAGCTGGGCCTTGTGGAATGTCTTCCCTCCTCTGTCTAAACAAAGCCTGAGATAGGCTTTAAGGAGAATCCTTTAGGTGATCCAGCTGCTCCCAGCTGCAGGCGGCGTCACGCCATAACGGAGGCTGGACCCAAACCTTTTCCTCTGTTGTTATTATTTCTGACATTTCTGTGCAGAAACAGTAGAAATTTAAATTTTTTTTTTTTTTTTTGGTCACATTCCTTCCTCGAAGCGCATTTTAATGATTGGCCCGTCTTTGAATTTTCCCAATTATTCCTCTCTGCCTTTCCCACCCTTCCTCACTGTTGGCAGAAAAACGAACCGTTCGTTTTAACTGCATACAAAACTTCACCTGCCCAATTACATTAAAAATAAAACTGAGTAAATAAAAAAAAATAAGAGGAAAGCCAATCGTACACTAACGTGCATTTTTATTTTCTTAATTTGCATGATTACATTATATCAAAAGAACATTTAGCATTTTGTCCGATCCAGCTTTAAACAATGCAGAAAAAAAGGGGGATTTTTGCAAGAAGAACATTTTTCTTTTTAAGGAAAATTACATTAAATAGTTAAACATCCCTGTACTGTATGTGGCTGTGAAATATTCCAGTGGGAGGGAGAGAGGCAGCGCGGGTGAGACAGGGAGGAAATAATTAGCAGAGAGAAACGATTGCACTAATGAGAGGAGAATTTGACTAGGATACTTTACTTGACCCCCAGTGTTCCTCGGCTGTCCAAAGGAGGGGAGAGGGAAAAAAAAGGCTGATTTATAATTATACTCTGAAATTCACCATGAAATTGTTATTGTGGAATACCATTTTGAAAATGTTATCAAAAACAATTTCTTTATTTTTTTTCTCCCCCCCCCCGCCGGAAACTCTAGCCCACATCTCCCCAAAAAAAAAAAAAAAAAAAAAAAAAAAAAAAATGAGATGGCGGTTCGGAGCCTCCCGCCTGTCATCCACTGCTGTTCATGCAGATGAGCTCTTTTCTTTATTTTTTATTTTTTTCCTTCTTCCTCTCCTTCTCCCTCCTTCCCCCAGAGCCTCTGTTCCGAAGGGATGCTGTGGCAAATAAAATAATACTCTGATAAAACTGAAATATTTTATGACAGAATGATAATCATTGCAAGCATACGTGCCACTGATACGGGGCCCCGTTTCGGTTGGGGGAGGAGAGGAAATAATCCTTTTTGTGGGCTTTAAAAAAATAAAAAAAAAAGAATCTCAGCTGAATCACATCAGAAGAAGGGAGAGAGAAAATAAAAAAATAAAAAAAACTCAAAAGACAGTTCCAAGATGAGCCAACTCCAGGAGAAAATGACCTCCTCGTTTTGGTGATAAAGTTCTAGCCAAAATATGATATCAGCCTGCGACGTGACTCATTAGAAATGTGTGTACGGCGTGGAGGCAGCCCTCCCTATCTGCCAGTGCCTGGCTTGCCGGCTGATAAGAGGCAAATGCAAATGTCCTGATAAGAACTGAATGCAAATATTTATGATATGATATTCCCTGGGAATTATGTGCGGATAAAACAAAGTGTATTATTTCCCCCGTAATTCTTTCAGGTTTGCCAAATTGTCTTTTTTTTTTTTTTCTTTTTCCTTTTTTACTTTCAGAATTTGCATTTCTTCAAATTGATTGGGTCTGCGCATTATGTTAAGCTATTTGTTTGCTGAGGATGGTAATTAGTTACTGTAATTACAGCGATGACAGTTGCTAAATTGTTTTTAAGCATTACAGTGTGTCTGTGCCAGAAGATTGCAGTACTTATTTTTAGGATTTAAGCATTTGCTGGAAACCCTCCCACTCTAAGGCCAAAATGGGAATTTTTTTTTTTTTTGAACTACAAAGCAGCCATTTTCAGAGCAAAGACTTTTTTTTTTTGAAAATGTCGGCTAATTTGCACTAATTGCTGGTTTGACTGCGTTGCACGGTTTCTTCTCCGATCAGGGGGACTTGTCACTGATAGCATGTCTTGAGGGATCAAAATGCGCTCGAATAGTGGAAATATATGCGTTTGTTAGCTTTTGTAGCCTCGTTTCAAGTCGGACTTTTAATGTTCTCAGTCACCCAAGAAACAAATTGCCGTTGAAGGCGCATTTGTAATTATGGTTCCCAGTGTAGCCTATACTGGCTTTCAAGTTTGGTAAACATTAATTAGCGCAGACACAGACAGTTGGGTGCTTCAGAGGGCGTTTCATGTGCAACACGAACGGCGAATGTTGAAATCACGTGGATCTGGGCTGAAAAAGCTACAAAAACAAAAAAAACAACAGTAGGAAAAGAAAAGGTGCAGCAGACAGAGGGAACAATTATTACATATCAAAGTTAAAAAAACCTGCTGAGGAATACCAGAGAGGTCAAACACTCCTTTAATCTTACAGATTATTTCCTATAAGAGTTCAATGTGACCCCCTAACTAAAGGATTTCAAATCAGTGTGGAGTATTGTAAAATATATGTACATATATAAAAAAAAGAGACAACCATCGAACTACAAAGATGTCCAATTTTGCACAGTCAACATGAATTAAATACAGATTTGTTTTTTTTTTAAAAAGCCTTTTTATATGCACTTTTGTATCCAACTTTGTCATTAGAACCAAATTATTCAATATTAGGCCTGTCGCAGTAAATCAATTAATCGCAAATAAATTGAAAACAAATCCAAAATTTTTCATTTGAATAATTTTTTTTTTCTTGTTTCTTTTTTCTACCAAAAACTGTATTATAAGTCTTCAGTCTGGTGCTCTGGTCTCAAGTAGCACACAGGGACTTTATGATTCACATTATCTGCCGTTTCTGTTTTTATGTTTATTTACTTTGGGTGCTTTAAAAGGTCTTCCAGTTTCAGTGTTAAATGTTCAATAGAACAAGAATGTGTTCTTGCATAATCATACCATTACTTGACAGTGGTTTCAAAACAATATTATCGCTTATCACAATAACTTCTGGGACAATTTATCGTCCAGCAAAATTTGTTATAGTGACAGGCCTAATTGTTTTAACTATAGATTTAATTACAATTAACCAACTTCAATGTATAACAAAACAGGCCATATAAAATTGTCCATCTACCGGTAGTTCACCTAACTTACTGTAAATGTTTTATTGTGAAATTCTAGATCCAATCACTTACACTTTTAAGATTCAAATGAAAAAAAATGGCACCAATGTACTTTTTTCTTTTAGACAACTAGCAGTAAAATAAATTTTTGTAAATTTATTGTAAAATTTGTGTTTTAGCATTAAGTGAGCCTAATTGATCTAGATTAAGAATTTTAATAAAAGAACATCACAAACATGTCAATACTGTAATTGGTAATAGAAAATTCTGGCTGTGAAACACATAGGAGGATGTTGTTATTGCGTGTTACGTTCGTACACCAGCCAACTTCCTGCCTGCCACTCCAGCTGACATCCGGAACAGAACAATAACCACCAACACCGCTACTGGAGTGACACCACAAAAGTTGTTTGACATAAAAGTGTCTTATAGCTGCTGTAAACTGTGGCAATCAGAGAACGAGATAAGATAAAACTTTTCAGCAGTTATCAGTCACCATTACTAGTTTGGATCGAGGAAACAAAAAACTATCAAGATAAAGACGAGCTGGTTTTTAAAACGGCACACCAATGTTTGTGTTTCAGCCATTGACCTTTTGACGTCACCCTCTTCAGAAAGCAGTCCACTCCGCCATGACGGATGTCAAAACAACCCATGTGGGACACAGTGGCTTGTCAAAAAACAGACAGTTGGAAGCCCAATGTTCCATTTTTTTTGTTGATTTCACTGTAAAAATGGTCATAGGTTGTTTAGCGGACAGCTGCACGAACAGACAAGTATCCAAACCAAACTTGTAATTTTATCATAAACCTTCTGATGCGGAAAGTTGACAGCCATGGCACTTATGATAAGGACCGTCAGGCCTTGGTGTATATGCAACGAACACCTTTTACAAGTAAGATATATACTATGTATGAGTAAGGGTAAAGGAGAAGGTACGCATCTAATCATTACTAAACAGAGAGAATGAGTCAGGATAGAGGAGGTATGGGTCAGTTTCTAAGCTAGTTACTTCCAGCTAGAGATTTTCTATGCTAGCCATTTCCAGTGGTATTTACAAAAGTAATTAAGCCCCAACTAGGTGTGCTACAGCCACAGACAAATTAACTCAGCTTGAACAAGTAGAAGCCATGGCTATGCTTTTATAAACAACTTGGAAAAACATTTGCAGTTTCTTTATGTAATGGTTCCATCTCTCATTTCCAATGTCCGCCATTCTGCCTCAATCTGATTAGGTGATGTAGTTATGAATGGTCAATATTTTAAGCTTTACTCACTGATCTCATGAGTGTCTTATTAAGAATGTACATGGAAAGTAAAGTGATTATTGGATGAACCATTCCCTTTTACATCATTATTAATACACTATTTTGGTAATCAATTCAGTGATATCAGTGATGCAACAAATTCAGCCAATGAGTTAATCTGTTTGTGTATTAAAAGTGTCCTGAACATTAAAATAAGAGAAAAATCCTTTTAAATTCCACTGTTTTAAAAAAAATAAGAAAACCTGCTTCCATCTCTCTGGGACCAAACAGGCAACAAGCCCAGTTTATTTTTCAAGCACCACGGTGTGAGTGCATAATTGGATTTACTATTAACATAATCGGACATCGTGAATGTTGCCTGGGATATTCCCTCGTGAGCTGCACTGCTCCTCTAAACCTTACAGAAGATCCCCTGAGCTGCCCTTTGTCTCTCATTTGAACTAAACTGTTGTAGTAGGAAGCAATAATAGGTGGAAAGGGAGGGTGAAAATTTTTTCTGAGAAGTGCATCAAAGAGGAATTTCGACAGTTAGTTTGAAAGTCAAATGTTTTCAACCATGTTTAAAAATTCTGCACCAAATGCCATTTTCCTCTGCTTTTGAATAGCGAGGTTCTTGTGATTTTCAGCCTTGACAATTAGTGGACTGCAAGATCCTAGAATGTTCAGAGATTCAGTGACGGCAGTTTTTAACGTGAAACCGTTCATCATAACCATTGCAAATATGCACAAATCCTAGTCGATATTCTATTAAAGTTGGAAAAAAAAAACAACACAATTTCGCAATTGCTGTGTTTCCATTAAATAATAAATCAAATTAAAACCACATGTGAATAATCTTGAAGTCAATAAAAATCATGGCAGTGACTGACATAAGCAATTACATGACATATATTCAGAATTCATCCGTCGGAGGAGACGTCTGCGTCTTATTTTTGGCAATTGTACTGATAAATTATGGATTCAACAAGACGGAATAACACACAATATTTTATGAACTGTGCCCATATTGTCTGAAAAATGCCCAAGACCAAACCATCATCTTCCTACCACTTTCTGTCGTCTTTGTCGTTTTCGCCGGTAGTAACATCCGGTTGTTGATCAAATGACTCATGTGACGCCAAGAAAGTATTTCCATCGCAGTTTTGTAAAACACGCCAATTTTGATATGGCCGACAAACCACCTCACATTAGCACAACAACCTTGTCTTTTTTTTTCTCGCAATTTCAATTTGCGGTACTTTATGGTTAATGGAAACGCAGATAACGATGCAGCTTTGCTCAGATGGAAACGCGCGACTCCACATCATCGTGAGCAAACACGGCTGTGTCTGTAAAATAGCTCACTCTTGGAAGGAATGTGGCCTTTGTGTGCTGAATTTGTATGTTCTGTTTGTGTTCCATAAATACCCTGCCTGAACCCATGCCTGCCCTGACACACACACACACACACACAGCATCCATATTAGATGCACCCCCTAGTTACTTCTTAATTAACACCTACTGCAGCCATAATGAATCGTTTTCCCCCTTCCTCAAATCCCTTTGAAATTACGCAGGATTAAGGAAAGTTGGTAGCTAAATTGGTGTGTGCATCTGTAATTTAATTGCATCTGAGGCTATTAATTAATAAGGTTCCTCCTTTAATAGTTAATGTATAATTGCTATTAATTAACCACCAGTCCTGATAAAGTGTCACCAAAATCAAACAAAAACAATTAGGTTTTTTTGAGGCAAGTGTCTTTTAAAAGCCTCATTATTAGGACTAGAGGTAATATACTGTAGTTAAAATGATAAAGAAGGCAGTGTAGATTTTAATTTGGATGAGGGGCGAGAGGAAAAACACAGCCGACATCCATAAGGGAATTACCATACGGTAATTATGGGATAAGCTCATTGTAACATGATAAATAATGCTGTGAATCTGTCCCCTCCAGTTAGCTTGGTTCGTCTCTATATTAGGCCGGACTTTAATTCCAACAGTTTTGTGCTGCGGCGAGTGAAAATAGTTGCTTCACAATCCCGCGATCAACACAGTGTGGGAACACTCTGCTGCTGACCGAGGCCTTCGTTACAAATATCTATTTTTGGCACAGGTTAGTTTTATGATGTTTATTGATAGAAAATAGTCGCGCAGAGTCCTTTTGTTTGGGTCTTTTGATTGTAGGTGCCAATCAGTGGGTATAAAACAAGTAATAAGATAAAACGCAGTTGCAGACGTTACATACTCACTACCAGTTACTTTGATAAAGTATTCACACCCCTTGGTTATTTCTACACAAAGAGACCTTTCTGAAACATGAATGCTTTGGTCTGAACTCTAACTTTCTATTGAAGCTGAAAGATGAACCTTTGCTCCAGCCCCGAGACTTTCAGCGGTTGCTGTCTAGAGGTGGGTAGAATACCCCAAAAAATACCCAAGAGTAGAATTATATATGTTTATTTTTACTCAAGAAGAAGAAAATGAAAGTAGTTACTGAAGTAAAAAAGCTACTCAAGTACTGACTGTAACATCTGATGAGCGCTAAAAATCAAAACACAGTCATTACTTCACTGGAAATGTCGGTGACAAACTGAAGAAATGAAAATGAACACATTTCCAGATCATTAGGAAGTGAACACAAGCTTTTACTGCTTCAGAGAAAGGAAGATGTCTTTGTTTTAAGTGTTTTTCCTTCCCAACACGCTTACTTAGTCTCACTTTTACTCTTGTCACAGAGTTAACAATCGGTTTGTTTGTACTGAATTTCCAGAATAAATATCCATAATCCCCATCTACTGGCGACTTTAACAATCTCTCGTTTTCTACAGTGTGTTTAGGAATGAACCCTCGTGTATGAAAACTACAAAAATTTTTGTCTAATTAGACATCAGCTACAGAAAAAAAAAAATCCTAAAATACAACAGTATTGGAAGTCATTTTCACCTTGGTTCACTCTGGCAAGACGCTCCAAACCAGCCGCTGATCAATTACAGCTTATTAGCTTCGTGCTAATAAGGCTCCAGTCAGACCTTTTGGTGGCGATACATCTTTATTTCTTTCCTCTTCGTGTTCACCGGCCTGCTCAGCTCTCCCTTCCCCAGACAGGCAGTGATGTGCTGCGAGTCCACAGGGACCTGTGGAATATTTCACTCTGCCAGTGAGGCACCCGGTGGGAATACGGGTTGAGACTGCGCGAGTATGTATCTCATTAGTTCAGTTATGTAATTTGGAGCACTGATAATCCCCCCAACACTGCTAAGTTGCGCACCTCAGAAACAAGAGTCGGAGTTGTCAACATGCAGCCAAGTACAGCCTAAGCTGCTAATTGCTGGTTGTAGTAATGTGACTGGTAATATACGCTACAGCCCTCCATGGTATTAGCACTGAGCACTTCAGCACAAATTGTGAATGGCACATATTAATAGCTATCCGATCAGGTATTGCTGGCAATGAAGTCAATGAAAGTTTAACATGTGCAACTCATCTGTTTATTCCTAGTAGGATAGAAAATTCATGCATGGTTACTGGTTTTAGAAAAAGTTTACAATTTTATCTCACAAGAAAGTTATGTTGTGTTTAAGTGTGCATTCACAACAGCCGTTTAGTTCACTTTAATCAAACTACAGGCCCGTTTGCCTAGAAAGACTGGTTTGTTTGAGGAGGTGTGAATGTGCAATCGAACTCTGATCGAAAAAGCAAACTGGGTCTTGGTTTGATTAAAGTGAATTCTACTTTGGTTCGAATGCATATGTGGATGCAAGCAGGCCGGAGAATGCTCCAAAAGCAGGAAGAGGACCATAGTGCAGGGCATTCTGGGTAAATACAACCAAAACAAATGTACTTGTCTAGCGCTACAGAGAGAAATGACATGTGGTCTTTTCCCTAAGATATTAAAGAAATCCTACAACCTCTAAAATCTCACACCACTCGATTTTTGTTTCCATTTTGTGAAGTAGGAAGTTGTGCTCCGTGTCTTCTTCGGATGTTATGTCATTTCCTTGGTGCTGTTCTATTGCTTCTTATGCCAGGATTAAGTCATCTTCATTATTGGTTTTGTTTTGGGGCACTTATTTCCGATTTACATGCTCCCTTTTCAGAAAGATTTGAGTAATCTTAAAGATGTCTCATATGGCCCCCAGCTTTACAACTCTTAAGTCTCATGAGGTCTCTATGCTCAACAGCTTACATAAATACTTTGTGTAAAAAGTTGGATCCTTAATAGTTTTCTGCAACTAAATTAAGAAAAAACTGAAGTCTTTGTTTGAGCTCCAAAAAAAGTATACAACCTTAACCATGGAAATTATATGTTCTATTGCCTCTTCTGCCAAGTGTCCAATCAGGAACCTTGGGATAAACCTCGACTCTGGTTTTACCATAAACGATCACTTATCAGTTCCTGGTAATCATTCATAAAATATTGCTAAGTAGCATCATTTAACAATCCAAATTGGAAACTGTTATTCATTTTTTCAAGACTGGATCGTTGTAACATTATTCACCTGTCTAAGCAAATCATCAGGCCATCTGCAGGTTGCTCAAAACACTAGTGACTTCTGACCAATTCATCAAAGTTTGCCTTCTCTACTGCCCAGTTTTTACTTATAGGGATTTAAGTGATCAAGCTAGCAGCATATATGACTGGGAAAACTTAATTCGGTGTGCTGTTATTAAAAATGACAGACTTCCTCATTAGTCAGTGAAAAATAAATAAATCACCGTCCAAATGTTTCTGCTCCATGGTGCTCACTTTCATTATTAGTTGCGTTACCACAGCGTTTTTTTTCCCCACAGCTTCTCAGCAAAATGTAAGCTGAAGCTCTCTGATCGAGTTTGACTTCTCTTCCTGGCACATACGAAGAGGACAGTGAAGAGGTACAAGCGAACACAGAGAATCCAGGTAATATATGAGAAATCCTGTTTTTTCTTCCACTTGTTAACAACCAAGCTCATTAAATACATTTAAAACTTGCACGAGCAAGAGGCCAGTTAGAGTTTCTCATCACACCACCTGTTCAACAAAGCTGTGTCTCAAGGCAGTATTTTTTTTTTTTTAACAGCTACCTTCCACTGCCAGAATATATTACTCATCCTACAGCACTCTTCTTCAAGTAATATGAATTGCGAAGATAAATTCTACAAATCTTTGGCTTGTTTTACAGCCTCACTCGATGTGCTGTTCGACCTACCATAAATGGGGAATGCTGCATGCCTCTGCTTTTGCCGTCAAGAATCTGGATGGAGTTGTAAGGATTATTACCATAAAAGTGATGACAGATAGTACATCCCGTTAACAGACTGACGACGCTGTGCTTAATGAAATATCCGAGTTGTGCTTTGGTCAAAATTCCACCGGGATTAAGTACAACGGAGCCCTCCTCAACCCGCTGCCATCAGTCTTGTTCAGACGGACAGTTTTGGGAGATGGATCTACAAGTCGCTTGTTCTTCCGCATGAGTAACAAAAGTATTACTGAACACATGCAGCAACTTTTTAAAACTAGCTATTTTGGTGATAGCCTTGGAAGAATGGTGATTTTGTGGAGGAGCCAACTCAACTATTTCTGTGTTGATTTGGCTCCTCCACCAAAATTGTTTTTAAAATCTCCTAGTATTTGAGAGAGTTTGTGATGCCATGAACTTCAGGATAAAATTAGAATTTCATGGAATTCTAATTTAAACTTCCCTAAGATTAATGAACTTGAAAAAAGTGAAATTAAAAAAAATTTTAAAAAGGCAAAATTTTGGGGGAGCCAATAACTGTTTGATTAAAGTGATTTCTTGATCTAGCTAGTAAGGCTATCCTTTTTCTAAATATTTATAAAAACAAGAATGTTACTGCAGTAGAACATGAACTTACAATATGTACAATTGGCTGTTTTTTTTGGGCAGTATGAATTTTTAGCTAACCAACTGACATCTTGCTCAAATCAAGAAAAAAATTGTCTCAAATATGTGTTATGACAAACACAAAATGCATAACCAAACAAATAGAAAAAGGACAGCAATCTTATTTTATGTATTATATGAATGTGTCTTTTGCTGTTTCCAAATTAGATTCATACAGCCTACTAGAAATAAAACCTTTCATAGGTGATCCATTTTATTGTTTAAAGGCTTCAAAGGTTAATTGTCAGATATTTCATTAGTACATCAAATAAATCTACATTTATTTTTACGCACACACATTTAAACCGGGCAAATGGATTTGTTTATCCAGGAAGGTTCAGTTGACTGTCGAGATGAAGACTTTGGCACACAATCCTTATTTCAGGATCAGTGTGAGGCCTTCAACCTTACGTTGGCTTTGGTAAAAAGCAAGGGCAGAAAAAAGGTGTCAGTGTCATGGATTGTGACACGCCATGTCCAATAACAAGCAACAACATAACATCATTTAACCTCTACAACGCACGTATTGATCCATCTTGTTATCACGGCGCGATCACAGCTGAGGGCTCGGCTCAGCTTAGCTTCGGGGGCTTCTTGAATCCATCCCACTTTATTAGTGAGAGACAAAAAGAGGCCAGCCCTGCTGTTTTTGAGCCTTGTCCTTGAGCCATCCTTCTTCCCAGACCGCTGCTGTGTGAGCAACACCTGGAAGATATGTGGCCGTCTGTTTCCTTGAGATGTGTAAATGTACAATAGTAGGCATGTGATATCATCTTTGCACTCTGGTGTAGAGGGTGCACACAACCCCCTTGATGATTTACCAAAGACACAATATCTATCGCAGTGCTGAACACGAAGGAATACACTGTTTTCTTTGGAATCACTAGCTACATTTGCATTACAAACGTTGTCGACATTCCGCTAATGTCGAAGAAACACAATTTTGCAATTACAGTGTTCCCATTAAATAAGAGACGCAATTAAAATCACATGTTTATTCGTATGATAAGTCATTAAAAACACGCCTTCCCATCACCTGCCAACCACTTCCTGTCTTCTTCGTGGTGTGCGCCAGTGGCAAAATCCTGTTGTTGATCATGTGACCCGTCTGATGTGTAAAAAAAAAAAAAAAAAAAAAAATAGGTTTCCATTGCGGTTTTGTGAAATAAATACATTTCTACCTGGCCAGAAAAAGACCATCCTCGCACCAAAACTTTTTTAATCAAAGAACAAGTGTGAAAAAGATGGAACGCAAGATGGAATCCAAAAATGCTATTCAGAGTGCTTAACTAAATGAAATATAAAACCAAAAAACAAACAAAAAAAAAAAACATTGCAATAGAATAAGATATAAAGTTAGAATACTTACTAAAATTAAAGATGTTTAAACTGATATGCAGTTGACTGCATCATCTGCATAATTATGGTTATTCATCTTGTTACAACCAGAGCTAGTGGGATTATGTAGCCATTAAATAAGGAGTCCCAACATGAAACCCTGCGGAACCCCGCATGTGATTTTTGTCAACTCTGATGAAAATTTACCAATTGACACAATGATGTCCCTGTCCTGTAAGTAAGTTATTTACCTGCATTAGTTGACTAAGTGATATATAAATATACCCTTTATACATGAACAGGTGTGAAGTGATGTTTGAAATGTCTCCACATGTCAAACAAACAGGTGTGAATGAAACTAGTAGAATCTTTTGTTTGTCATGTGAAAGTTTAACTTAAAAGTCAGCATTGAATGCCAAAACGGCAAACACTTAAGCAAAGTCTGAATCAGTTGTTGCCGCTTCGAAACTTGACTCAAATACTACTTACATAACTAGAAAAATTCACTAAAATGCTGCATTCATAAGAGTTAGTTAACTTTGTGTGTGAAATAAAATGACGCGTTGCTAGGCAGGGCCATGATTTTGTAAAGCCAACGAGAGAGATCAGGCACTGCAGCTTTTGGGGTTGCGGCTAATGACCGCGGCTGTGATATCCTTACGCAATCACCACAGGTTAATAGCACAAATAAATATTAAGGCAAGCTGTTAACATACTTGGGAAAAATATGCCTGAGTAGCACCTTGTAGTCCATTGTCAAATATATTCTAATTAGCGGGGAGAAAGAGAGCAAGGAGCACAAAACGAGCACAATGACAGAGCCGGAGCCAAAGTTATCAAATTTGCTGCGAACACTGATAATAGATATGTATGCTAAGGAAAATGGTGCTTTAATAGAGTTTTTAACTGTAGATCTAGGATGGAAAATTGGACATGCATTCTAATTGAATACCTGGTTGAAAATGCACCTAGCACATGGTTATAAATCATCTGGAATCAGTTTTCTCGAACTCCTCTCCCTCTCAGCCACTTTACAAACACAGAGCAAGGCTTTTTCAGCCCCTGATAAGTGTTAATAAATTACCTGAATTTGAAAATTAATGGCTAGCCGCCTGCTTGGGGGAGATATCATTGTGTTTCATGAATATTTTGATTCTGTGATTAGATCAAAATGCTGTGAATTCCTAAACAGGCTCCATGCTCAAGCTCCACTGATCATTAACTCTTCCCTTCTTAAAAAAAAAATAAAAATTCTATTCCATGCAAATGTGCTGATATGGAATAATTAGAACGAGTATTGCCAGCATTTTCCCGCTGTAGCATTTGCATGACTTTAGATCTCTTCCAACTGATCCGCTCCAAACTGAGAGAAAATGTATGTTGTTTTTTTTTTGTCCCTCTTATTTTGTGCGGCGGCTCCTCCAAAAAAATTTACCTTGCCAGGAGAGATAATGGCTCACATTGTGATGTTAAAAAGGCTTGTATTTACAAAAAGAAACAAAGGCGACGTGGTTGCCAGCCCTGCAGGACATTGATTAGGCTCTTCCTGTCATTTTCTATTCACACACTCTATCAGCCATGTTCCAGCTCATTTGCTTTTTGCGAGCGATATGGATCAGATGGATCTCGTCATTGTCGCAGCATCTACAGGTACGGAGCGTCACGAGGGGGAAAACAGCAGATTGTCAAACTCTGACCTGATGTATTCCAGCTGCCATTTGCTCCACACGGAGCTGCATCGTTTGTTTACCTGGGTTTTGCTTACCTCATCGTTCACACAAATTATTTCCGCTGAGAGACGCAAAAAACACACCGAAAGGCAGCAGTATATTGTGCCTGGCAAAGTATTCACACCTACTGAACTTTCCCCCGTTTTGACACGTTACATTCTTAAACTTCAACGTAATTTATGAGAATTTGTGTGAAAGATCAACGCAGAATTTACTTTCCCTTTGGGATCAATAAAGTATTGTTGAATTTGAAAATAGTGCATATGCAAATGCATGTTTTCACAAATAGAAAATTCAAAAGTATGTTTTTGTTTTTTGGGTTTTTTCCCCAACATGAAGGTGCACGTTTTTTGGTCTAGTTCTCCACCAGTTCTGAAAAATAGTTGCTTGTTCATCTTTGAAAATTGTTCTAGCTAGGTCAGATTACTTGGAGAATGTCAAAAAGTTTGAGTGTGAGACACTTTCAATTGGATTCAGGTCTGCACTTTGACTGTGCCACTGTAACACATGCTGGCTAATAGCAGAAGGTTTGATTTCAACATAGATCTTATTTTCATTGCTGGGAATAGACTACAAGATTTTCTAGACAAAAAGAAAAAAAGAAAAAGCAGAAAAAGTTTTTTCCAAAAAGTTAGAAAACTCTACTACACCTTTTATTAAGACAGAAACGTTGCCACTTTCTTTCATTAAAAAATACTGCACGTTCAAGTTGTTTGCAAGTAGTTAAAAAAAATTTCTAGTGTATTCCGTGTTTCATGTTGGAAAAATTGGATGACCCCTGAGTATTTTCAACACTTTGGGATTCTGGCCCAATTTGCACAACGTTTGGACACCACTGGTTTAGGCAAACGATCAGGTTAGGCTGTAGAAATGATAGAAGTCAATGGAAAGTCTCTACACTGAAGATAAAGAAACAACTTATGTATGTATATGCTATAGAAAGAGGACCACCGTCTCAATTTTCACCAATAACGGGAGGTCATTTGTGGAAGTGAGGACATTTTCCTGTTCCTTACTTTTGTCTCAGGTCTACTCTGCTCTACTGATTAGGTTTAGAAGTACAGTGTGGTTTAAGTTTTGGTTAAGGTTAGGAATGAGAGCTGACCACTAATGGTCAAAGTTGTGAAAAATGCAGCTGCTAAACTGAATGGAAGCTACATTTATGGAAGTACAACAGTGTGTGTACGTGTGTGTCAACTTCTAAGGCCCATTTTTTTCTATTAAATGAGAAAAAACCTGAACTCCATCAGAAGAAATGTTGCCTTTGGGTTAGGACTAAGCTGTGAATTGAGTTTTATGTTAAGTTTAGGTTTGGAATGGACTGGGCATGGTTAGATGTAGGGTCAAGGTTAGGCTATGAAAACCAACAAAAAACAAATGGAAGTCAAAGTCCTTGTGAAGATAGAAAAATGTAAGTGTGAGTTTGTGCTTGGGGATGATTGGGTGGAGGGAAGGGAAACGTGTATGCACAAGAGGGGGTGTGTGTGTGTGCGTGTGTGCCCAGCAGCTGCACAGGGCCCGAGGGACAACCCTGTGTAGATTGGGTCTCCTCAACCCACAGCTCATTAGTGGAGAGTGAAAGAAATCCACACAGATGGCTGTCAACGTTCAAAAAAAGTCGGCTGCCTGAGACATGTCAATTGAGGTTTAAGTTCCTTCTGCTCATCTCGGTGACACTGCAGTATTCCAGCATTATCTGTTTATTCTACCCCGAAAAAAAAAAAGTGCGACAACAAAGGAGCCCGGCGACATCTGAAAATGTGTTTTCTAATGAGCGCTCAGTCTGCTGAACAGGAGCCCGCACTTGTCATTCATCACCGCAAATTACTCGTCCTAACTTGACATGTTTTCAGCGCCACAGATGACGGGCTTGTCTGTTCCGCAAACGCCGAGGATGGTCACCGCTTCCACTGGAGACGCGGCGCCGAACAGTCCGGCGAGACGGCCCGCGGGAAAAAAAAAAGAAAATCAATTAGATTGTTTACCTGTCAAAGTTGGAATGCAGGACATGCCACTCATCATTTTTACTCCAACACTGTCACCTGCTCTCCTACTGTTATTCAATTAATGCATCTGAACACGCCAGTGGGACACGGCGTGGGCTTTTCTTTTTTTCTTTTCCACTGACCATATTAGCTACCGGTGTTCATGGATTCATTTTGAACCTCAAAGAAACTGGCAAAATAAAATAATAATAAAAACAAAAAAACTTTCAGGACCCAGGTCCACCAGCGGGAAACCGAAAACAAATGCAACTTAAAAAAATAAATAACGTAGCTGAAAATACGCAGCACAGTTGCGTATGGCTACACTTTGAGCATAATGAAACATCGGAAGCAGGAAGAAAGCAGAAGGTTGAACGTTGGAAAGCTGTGACACATTGCTGTAATGCATGTTCAGCCTAAGAGGTTTAAAGAAAGAAACTATTGGATCAGAGACTAAAAAGCCGCCTCCATCGGGTGAGAAAAGCTGCGGCAACTGTACAAATTTCCAACAGCTGTTTTCTGACAACGTTCAAATCAGGTACGTCAACAGAACCGACTCGTAGAACAAACTGTTTGTGGATTAGAGAAGATTTAAAAAAAAAAAAAAAGTGAAGAAGAAGATGTCAGTAAGGAAAGAAGCTGACTTGCTGATTCACTGGGGAGTAGATTAAAAAAAGTTGCCCCGGACCAGAGATGCTACTTTTCAGTAATTGTGCATAACCCCGATGCGAACGCCACTTGAGCTGACCTACTTGTGAGGCTCAGAAAACTTTTTATCCTGCAGCCAAGTCTAAAAATAACCCTGTGGCCAGTTTTAGATTCATCTCAATGGTAACCCTGACAGTTCAGCAGAGTGCCAGTGACAGAGTCCTGCTAAGCGGCGTTAGCAGCAGCAGCAGGATACGGCTTAGACGCTCATCACATCAGTGGTCAACAAATCTGTTTCCCAGTTGAAAAAATGAAGCAAAATTAAAAGGGCATCGCTTTATTTTATGCTGAACATGCAGTCAACGTGCACACATTAAGGAACGGAATTTTATTTTTTTTTTTCTTTTATTGCTTATTTGATAGGGACAGATAAAAGAAAATCTAATGCCAGTATCGCACTGTATATCGACACTTTGCATGTAACTGTTCACATCCGGAAATTTCGGGCATGCACACAATGCTGGAGGGCACAAAGACGCATCTTTTACTTGGCGTCCAGCCGGTAGAACAAGTCCGGTAAGAAAACCAAATCTGTAGTTGTAGCTGTGATTAATTAGTGCATGGCGCCACAGCGAAGGGTAAAATAACACAGAAAAACCGCTGAACAACTCAAAACCGCTCGTATTCTTTTTTTCTCGCTTTCTTTGTCGACTAAGTTACGCAGACTCGTTGCCATACTGATGACAACGATAACCCTAATGTGCCAAGATTTAATATCAAAAAGCATGCAAACATTTCCCGCACAAAGAACTGAACATTCAATCCGTTACAGTATCATGTTTATAAGTGATCGTCTGAACGCAGTGGAAGATTAGCTAATTTAAACACCTGCTCTCCAGACGATCCGTCAGAGTTGGTGTGTGGGTTGCCTTTTTTGTTTTTTTTTACCGAACTGAAACACAGAATTCGTAATACATCTAGGTATTACGGTTGTCAAAGTCAAGCCAGTATAACTGACCTACTTCCCTTTCTCTCACTATTTTTTTTTTTATTTAAATGTTTTTAAACTTTTTCCTGACCTTGTTATCCATTTGTAGCAAAGCACTGCATTTCTTTCCTTTTTATATATCGCATATATATTTAAGATTTAGCAAATTATATTGACAAGTTGACAGATAAAGCCAATGGCATCATCGTCGGCCAACAGTTTTGTTGCCCTGCAGGAGGGAGACGGAGAGCGTGACATTAAGCTGCAACGTGTCTATAGCCGTAGTACCTTAATTGATAAAAAAAAAATAAAAAAAAATTGACATATAAAACATTGCATTTCAAACTGAATCAAAACTATTACAGTATTTTAAAATAAAAACAATTCTGGTTCATTTTAAGCCTTGAAATTAATATCTTAACGTCAGTTATGGTCTTAAAATTAGACAGGTGACGAGTTCCAGATATTTTGGCGGTCTGTCCAAAGCTCATCCTGCAAAATATTTCATAATGATGTCTCATGGTGCTTCTAGTGACTCTATTGCTGTCAGACAACCACAAAACTACGCATCCATGATCATGACTTGACGTTAATGTGTGTGAATCTAATATTCCCATTTTGATTTGCTACAGTTGCTTGTTCAGGGATCAATAGGAAGTAGAGTCCCTTTAATCATTCCCTGTGAATGGCAGCAAAATGATCATGTGAACAAAAAAAAAAAAAAACAATTACATTGAGTTTTTCCTCTTGTCTTTTCACTCCTTTTCTTATGTTGTGCACACGCGTCGTTGTGAAAGGCATCCTCGTTTTGCCGCGCTCCTTTAAGACGATTCGGAATTAGAAGCTTTTCATACGTATTGTGCGGCTCGGTGGGACTCCATTAGCCCGAATCAAAGAGGACGACGGCCCGCGCGCCGAGCTGCACGGCGACATGGCAGTCTGCGTTTCAGAAAATAAATACCAAAACTGCTGCTTACAGTAGCGGACAATGCATACAGACTAATTAAAAGATAAAAGGGACATTTCTTCCTTGTAGTTGGATGCGTTTTTGCATAATGGTAATGCTGTACTATTGGCCAAAGTCACTATGATTCTAATAAGGACAGTGTCTTGTAGGGGTGTGCATTTGAAGGTTTTTTTTTGTTGTTGTTGTTTTTTTGGCATTCTGACTTTTGTAGAATAGTGGCAAGATGAATGTCGTAAGAAATTCAGTCTGCCGTTTACCAAAAGCTACACAGGGGACACAGAAGATAATCTGGACAAATGAGAAGACGATGGAGGAAAAATTATTTTGCACAAAATTATTCTTAATGAGATTTTAGTCTGCTCATATCTGCTTAATTTGAGTTCCTTTCAAAATGAGTTGTTTGAGGGCCTCCTGTCGCTTTAAATCCAAATAAGCTGCTCCTGACCACGACTCCCCCACCCAACTCAAAGTTTGCACAAGCACGTGAAAATGATGGCAAACAAATGCGCAATTATACCGAACATTTATGAAAAGCAGATGTGGAGCCTCCTGTACAGCCAATAAGAATGCAGCAAGTGGGTTTTGCATGGCCCGTCAACAACAAAACACTTGTCTTTTCCAGCAGCCATTGTACAGCGCATGCAGAAGGTGAAACCAGCTGAACAAATACTTTGGATCTCAGGTTAGGTGGCTAGGTAAAATTATGGAGGTTTCGGACGCATGTCATTTCCATGCACCAAAAGAGATCAACTTACCAAAACATAGGTTTTTTTTATGCTTGGACTGTTTTTAGAAGCTTGCATCTTATGCCCTTCACAAGTTAGTCCATCCCTTCAGCAAACAGTTGTTTCTCAATGGGCCTGAACATGGAGATAGAACTAAACTGATTGGGTTAGTTTAACTAATATCCATATTTTATATGACCCAGTTAAAGTTTAGGTCTAAATGTCAATATGTGACGGGACTTACTGATGTCTACAGAGTGACATCTCAAAACGTTTAGAACTGTATCTGCAGCAAAAGCTGGAACTACAAAATATTGACTCAAAAGAGCTCAACTCAAATTCACACCCCACTTTTTAGATTCAGATTTTTATAAATACATTGGGAACAGTCTAATTCTTTTCCTTGCATCATATGAAACACAGTAGCTGTGTTTCCATTAACCATAAAATTGTGAAAATTGAAAGAACAAAAATATATTTGGTTAACAGAAACACTGGGATTTCGAAAACAACTCACTTTTCAGGGAAGCGTTTTTGCCCAATGATGAGGTGCTTTTTCAGCTTTATCCAAATAGATGAATATCGCAGAATAGCAACAGAAACACTTTTTTTACAGCATACAAGTCACATGATCAACAGCCGGATGTTACAAAAACAGCAATGAAGACAGAAGAAAATAGTAGAAAAATTATGGTTTGCTTTTTCCCCTCCGGAGCTCGCTGAGCTTCAGTTCAGAAACAATTGTGTGTCTTTCCAATGTGTTGAATCCACAGCTCTTCTGTAAAACTGGAGACTACAATTTTCCCACAAAGCCACATACGAATAAGGAGCATATTGCGCCGACGCCTGAATTATGAACATATTTAATCTGTTTACATTGATCGCTGTCAGGATTTTTAATGGCTTCTCACGTGAACAAACGTATTCACGCGTCATTTTAATTTATTATTTATTGGAAAAACACCGGAATTGAAAAATTGTGTTTTATTTTCGACATTAGCAGAATATCGACAAAGATTTGCACCCTTTTGTAATGGAAGCGCAACTAGGTAAACACAGCGAGGTCTTTAGTAACATAGCATAACGCAATTGCTTTGGTGACGTCGGTCCAATTAAAGCCTTGGCGTTGACCCCTGAACCAACACGGGAAACCGAACTGGCTGGTTCCCGTTAAATCTGCAGCCTTCTCTCCTCCCCCCTTTTCCACTAGAGTTCCTGCTTTTCTCTCGGAGCATCTTGGGAACGCCGAGCTCAGACAGCAGGATTAGTCAAGGATCCATCTTGAGACGCAGATAATGTTTACGCACGCAGGATTCCCCCCCCGAACCCCCAAACCCTCGACCTCTCCTGAGCTTTGCGGTTGCTTCCGCTGTACTGATTAGAACTCCAGCAGAAATGGCTATTTGTTCTTATTGCTGCGGTTCTTTTTCTTCCCCCTTCGCCTCGCCGCCACTTCCTTTGTGGAACTGTTTTTTTTTTCTCTTTTTTTTGTCAGCCACCCCTCTAATTTAGTGCAATAACGAGTCACAAGTAGGTCAGCACCAGCCTGCAGCCAGCAGTGCCTCTGTCTCAGAGACTGACAGCAACATGGAAAAGCCACAGGGCTGTTTAAATATGCCCCGCGGTCGTTCCCTCTCGCTCCGTCTAAATGGCTGAAAGTGGGTGGCACTACGGATCCACCACTGGTTTTTCCCCTCATCCAATCAATCCAGTTTATATTTTTAGTTTGTTTTTTTTTTCCCAGAGCGTGAAGAACTTTTTCCCCCGCCACTTTTTCTCCCTTCGCACGTCTCTCAGTACGAGTTCAACCCACAGTTCTCGTTTTTTGGAGTTGAAGCTACACACACCTTAACAACCGTGCTCTTGTAGTTGATGTAAGGGAATGTGTGAGTGCGCGCTCGCCGCCTCACCTGCCTGTCATTGTGAATGACAGGGAACTTTTGTGTGTATGTGCGTTTGTGTGTGTGTGTTCAGGGACCCAGCAGCTGGCGTCACACCTGCACAGTCGCACATTCATTTCCATCGGGGGACCGTTTCCTCCTTTTTGTTAGCAAGCGGTGACACTTTACAAATAATTTATTTGCGCGTTCGTGTCTTCTCGCGGTTTCCTTCTGGCGGTTTGTTGTTGACATATTATTCTTTTCTCCGCTTGCCGGATAGAAATCTACCGAGGAGAAAACTAACAAAGTCTCGTGCGACCAGCGGCTCGACGAGTCGAAGTAAAACAAACATTTTTAAAAAAGAACGGTTAAGACAAAGCACACAAGACGATTAGGTAGAAGGCAGGTTTTTGACCCGCTCTGACACTTCTTCTTAGTCTCCACTTAAACGCTCACAATTATTTAAATCAGGCAAGCTGACATTTAAATATTAATAGTCCTCACTTACACACGGGAAACAATTACATGTTTTGTGTGATTGTCAAGAGGGTGAAAAAGAGCCTCGATTCCTACTGTCACACACACACGCAAACACACGTGCGCGGTGCAAGAGGCAGGGCTGTGGTAAATTTAATTTAGAGACATTCTCTGCTTCCCTCCACATCCTGGGCTTGTAAGACACTGAAGTGACTGTTCTTTGCCCATGTAAAAGAACCCATTATCAAAGCATTAAGATATGATTAAACTGACATTTTCTTAAGAAAAACCAAAAGAGTTAGGAATAAAAGGGAAAGAGAGAACTACATACTCCAGATTGTATCGGGAAAGAGAAGGGGTTGAAGGTGGGGGGAGGTGTACATACTGATCTCTGAAGGAGCTTATTACAAGAAGACAAGTGTAGCGGTGTGCTGATCAGAAGTATGCGAGCCGAATGCACCTGCTAGATTCATCTATCGTTCAGAGAGTCGGCGCCGAGCCCGTCCAGCCCGGCCTTCCAAAAAGGAAAATATGCGGCACAGATCGACACGGAGGCCGGCAGATCATCTGATGGCAATAAACCTCCAGCAGGAAAAGTAACGAGCGCAATTAAAACAAGTTAAGCCGTTTCAGAAATTGCAGGTTTTTCCCATGTGATCTCGCCCCACTGAGAACTGATACAGGTCTGGGAAGCGAAGGGGTTTCTGGCTGGTTTCTGAGTGTAGTGCAAAAGTCTCTAGGCTTTTCCTCGTTTCTTGAAGTTTTTGTTCCCCTAGTGAGTCTTTGGGACTGGACAGAAGCTCGGTCAGCCCTCACTGGTGATCTTCAAGTCAGAAATGAAATTCAAAAATGCAATATTTTTCAGACCACCGAATGCACCATGTATAAATAGTACCAGATTGTGGTGACAAGGTTGCTGAACTTTGGAGAAAAAAAGCAAGGAACAAAACTCAAATGTAGCTACATTGAGCAACATCGAGATAAAAGCACAGGGACTGGGAATACACTTCTTAAGAGGGGTCTGTATTTTTTATGACATCTGTAGAGCAAAGTTACCTCAACTAGAGGCATAAACATACACAGAGCTGACAGTTCAGTATACAACAGTAATTAGAAAACTAGATTTAGTTCTAGCATTTAAAAATGTGGTCAGTATAAAACTACCTGGAGATTTAATTTGGTTTAGTCAATAAAACCAAGCTATATATAGAGAATAAAGCCATTTGAAAATGGTCAGTGTTTAGAAAGATAATACGATTGTGCTGACATCTGATGACAGAAAAATACAATTTATGTCATTTTGGAAACCAGTGTTCGTCTCGTACTTGTGGGAGTTCATCTCTAAGGGATGCATGTCTGCTGCTCTTAAGGGTTACATTGTATTTGGGGAAGGTTTACATTTTACTATGACCTTGAGTTTGTTTTAGAGGAGTATTGAAGTTGTAGATTGAGCTACAGATGCTTTTACCGTTAAAAACACAGACAAATCTTGGGTTTGGGCCACCTTTCTGTGTGGATCGTTAATTTGGCAAAACACTATTAGTATTTAAACGTGAACTTTTTCACCATTTTGTATGCTTCATCCTGTCTTACAGTGTTTTTTTTCTTCAGCGCAACAATGAAATATGTGGCTGAAAAGTGAAAGTTGGGGGAACATCTGTTCATATCTGCATGTGGTTGAAAAGTGTTTGCATTTCATCAAATGGGCAAACCAAGCCAGACCTTCAGCGTCTTTGATGTCAGAAAGTTTGGACGGGACATGACGGCTGAAAATGTTAAAATATGCAAAGGACTACCTTTGCGACAGATTTAATGATATAGAAACTGTCAATTCCGTAAACAAAGTTGCAGAAATCCTATATTGGATTTTGAGGTTGAGGTTTCAGGTTAGGATTATGACTTCTCAGGCCAGTCTGGCTGTTTTATTTGGCTTAAACTCAAAAAACAAATCATTAAGAGTAGAAAGTGAGTGCACCGACGTTACCCCCACGTCCAGTATCCTAGCTGATCGCTCATAGTCGTGTGTATATTTGAGATGTGTCCAGAGTTGGTCCTGAAAGGCCGATTTCCTGCATATTTTAGAGGTTTCCCTTGTTTACAAACCTGAATCAAACAGATGTTTTATTAAAGCTGCACTATGTAACAGTTATAAAAATATGTCTCGTATATTTGTTAAAACTGTCAAGTCATTGAGACAGATAATCAGCAAATAGATCAATCTCTCCACCACTTTCCTGAGCAACTATTGCCGTCTGAAGAAATGCACCAAAAACAACCAATCAGAGCCAGGAGGAGGGTCTTAGCGCCATCAATCAACTTCATGCATTTACTGCTAATGGCAGCAAATAAGTATTTTCTCTAATGGCAGAGAAAAGACTTCCTGTTACAGGAAAACTGCCCAAGTCATTGGTTGCGATGCATATTTTGCTCATGCAAGTACTCTGAAGAATTGAAACCAACTTAAAACAGGTAGGTATTTTAACTTGGTTGCATGAGTGAAATAATACAGAAATATGTTCTTGTTCAACTAGGTGAGGGCAGTTTCCTTTCATGTTGTGAAATATTTACTTGGTTTAAATTAAAGTATTTAACTATTCACAAGTTAAAGATTAATGCGCTATCAGCTCTTAAAAATCAACAACGTGTCTCTTGTTAAATCTACTTGATGACATTCAAATTCCGAGTGAAAACCAAAACTAATTTCTAGCTGAACCTTCATTTTTAAGCTAAATCTTTAAGTATTTCACAGTGTACACATTTACAAATAGAATTTGTAGGGCCTTGTCACGTCTTATCTATTAATATACATAACAATCTCTCATAGAGCGGAGAGCTCTTCTTCCAGCCTGTGACTTTATGCTTCTAGGAACGCTTTTCGTAAATCAAGATGCCAAATAACTCATTAAGAAGATTTTTACAGTTTTGACCAGGGAGAGCAAACAGCTTCCCTTCTATTTGTCTTTCACCCCCTCAGACAAATAAAGCCTACTGTAGATTCAGGGAGGATGAGGCGTGTAGAGGTGCAGGGGGATTTACAGGATTGGGCGAATGAATGTCAGGATTTTTTTTTTTCCTTTTTTCTCCCAGGCTCCCGACTGCCGCCGAGGTATGCTCAGCGTTTGATGTGAAATCTGTGTAATTTTCTGAAAGGCATCGCATTATCACGAGGAGTCAAAAGCTTTCTGGCAGTAATTGCTGCATGGCCGCAGACAGACGTGTAGCGCACTTTGCAATCTTTTCCCTGCAGAGATTTCTAACAAACGAATGCAGAAAACATGAACCGCATGTTGTGGGGCTTTTGGAGCCGCTTCTATTTTGGGTTTAATGGATTCAATGTAGAAGAAGAAGAAAAAAAGAAATGTTTTAATGTCCGTATGTTGGCGAGAAAATTTATTGTTGGGTGTTATAAATGTAACATGCAGAAAATGTTAGGTTTTTTTTTTGTTTGTTTTTTTGCATTGATTTGATGCCAAAAACCACTGAAAAAAAGAATATAGAAACGTCATCCTCTTCAGCTTCTCCCACCCCACAAACGTCAGGGTCACATGGGAAAGCAGAAACTCTAATAAATCCATAAACAACAAAAGCATAAGAAACATCGTTTCCCTCCCCAGAATGCCTCTCCTCCCTCCTTGTTTCACAGTTTTGTCGAAGGAGGAGAGAGAAAAAAAAAAAAGAAAAAGAAAAACGTACATCGACACATTGAGTGGCAGAGAGCGTAACATTGTTGCTGATTTTCACAGTTTCACTCCACACACTCTCCTGCTGAGTTAATAAATCTGACCTCTGCTTAATTAAAATAACAGACCATCCTCCACCGAGGACAAAAAAAAAAAGAAGCAGTTAGAGAATTATTTTAACTAATCGTTAATTAAGATTCAGCAAAAAAAAAAAAAAAAAAAAAAACAACAAGAAACCTGCCAGTGACGATGGATCTAATTTTAGATCCACGTTAGAGCAGCTGGACGTAGAACTGACACGCTTCTTTTTCGAGCAAAGAAATAAATAAAAATAAAAAATCCACCCCTCCCCCCCCCCCCCCCCCCCCCCCACACAACCACCCCCCCCCCCCCCAACAAAAACACACACACACAACACAAAAAGCCAGACGAACGAATTAGAAGAACTG
>CAEGAE010081930.1:0-18333 GCA_903067095.1 Girardinus metallicus | reverse complement strand
CCGTCTCGTCCTCCTCAGGCGTCCCTCTGTCCTCCCCAGGCGTCCCGCTAGCCGTCTCGTCCTCCTCAGGCGTCCCTCTGTCCTCCCCAGGCGTCCCGCTAGCCGTCTCGTCCTCCTCAGGCGTCCCTCTGTCCTCCCCAGGCGTCCCGCTAGCCGTCTCGTCCTCCTCAGGCGTCCCTCTGTCCTCCCCAGGCGTCCCGCTAGCCGTCTCGTCCTCCTCAGGCGTCCCTCTGTCCTCCCCAGGCGTCCCGCTAACCGTCTCGTCCTCCTCAGGCGTCCCTCTGTCCTCCCCAGGCGTCCCGCTAGCCGTCTCGTCCTCCTCAGGCGTCCCTCTGTCCTCCCCAGGCGTCCCGCTAACCGTCTCGTCCTCCTCAGGCGTCCCGGTGAGCTGCAGGAACTGCAGGAAGATGGCGGCTCCGGCGTGTCACCTGGCCATGTCGGACGCCTCCATCAGGAGCTTCTGCAGCCTGACGTGCGCCATGACTTTCAAGGTAATCAAGGCTTAAATCTGCTGCGTTTGTTTCAGCTGTTTGAATCTTAAACCTGCTGGTTTTTGTTTCTGTGCTGCAGGAGACGCATAAAGATGAAATCACCAGAACCGGTGAAGCAGAACCCGGCAGACCGGCGCCAGAGGAGCGGCTGTGTGCTCAGTGTCAGGAAGCCATTAAAACGGCTCCCAGAGTCATTCAGAAGAAGGTCAGAACCAGAACCACCATCGTTTTAGCTACCGATTAATCGATTGTTCTGACGATTAATCGACTCATTGTCAGAACAAATTAGGACTTTTTGCCGATTTTTCACTTATTTGATTACTAAATTAGTTGACAATTATTTTCATAATTGTTTAATCACTATTAATCCATTTAATTGTTTAACCAGTCTGCTGCTTGTTTTAGATAAATAGATTTTTGCCTTTCCTGCTTTTAAACAAATAATTTCTGTTTCTTCCTCAGGATGAAGTGATCTTTGTCTGCAGCCTGGTCTGCTCCAAGAAGTTCAAGAAGCTCAACAGCATCCTGGGTGTGTGTGAACGCTGCAGGAAGAAAACCGTCATCCACGAAGTCAAGAGGATCGACAACAAGGACTGCAGCTTCTGCAGCAACGGTCGGACCCGACGGCAGCCAGAATTGGATCTGAGCGATCGGATCGGATCTGAGCGATCGGATCGCTGAGATCGGATCTGAGCGATCAGATCTCAGCGATCAGATCTGAGCGATCGGATCGGATCTGAGAGATCGGATCTCTGGGCTGGACGATGTCAGGAAACATGTCGTTTTTGTATTTTTGTCTCTCCTCAGGCTGCCTGCTGCTTTTCCACCGGGACCTGGACAGGAAGTGGGGAAAACACTGTTCGTCGTGCTCCTACTGCCTCTCCGTGTCCAGGGCGGCGCTGTCGGCCACGGCTGCAGGCAGACAGAGGGAGTTCTGCTCCGAAGACTGCAGGTCCAAATACAGAACGCTCCTCAGCCATGTAAGCAGAGCAGCACTCTGGGAATCAGCTTCACACTGTTGTCCAGATTTTATCTTTAACTCTTACAACTTACCTGGAAAACAGAACCAAAGTAACTAAACATTTCTGAGAAAACGTCCAACAAAGTGTTTATTTAAACGTGTGAACAGATGAGGACGTTGATTTAGTTTCAATTTTACGGGCGCTTGAAGTCCTTGAAAATGCTTGAATTTCCATTTGATGTTTTCAAGGTTTGGAAAGTACTTAATTTTCAAACTGTACAGTTTTTTTAATAAAATGCAATCTGATGTTTGATTAAAAGTCTAAATTTGGAAACTTCGTTTGTAGATAAATCAGATATTTTTATACACCTAATAAAAAGACACACATTTTCTTTCTTAATGTCTAAAGTTAAATCAGACTAACCTGTTTTTGTTTCAGCTTAATTAGAATAACCTAAATTATTTATATTTTTGCTAAATGCCAGAAAACTTATCGTGAATATTTCTAGAGATTATTTTTGTAACTTTTTAATATTTTCTGTTCTAGCGTTTAATTTGAGCAGAATGATAATTTACACGAACACGATGTGATTGGATTGTGTCACTGTGATAAATATTTATTATTCCTAATGGCTTAATGACTTATGGATCATATTATATTTTCAATGTTGTGGAAATTGGAGGATTTTTTTTTGTTAAATTAGTGTTTTGTTCAGTTGGCTGTTCAGGGTTTGTGTGATTTTCAAAACAAAATATTTTTTATGTTTTAATTTGCAGCAGATATAAAATGTGAAATATTGTCACAAAAACGTTAATAACAGTAATAAATGATGACATGTAACAGTGAATTGAAGCCGTTTTTTTAGTTGTATTGTTTTTATCTCCAAAGTATGGTGATGGAAAGTTTGAAAACTTACCTTGAAAACACCTGGAAAGTGCTTGAATTTTACTGAAGGAAATGTGATTGGACGGCGTTCGTCTGATTGATTTAATGACTGATGATGATTTAATGATTGATGTTCTTGCTGCCTGACGACGAGGAGGATGCATCTCCGAGGTTTTGTGATGCAGAACCTTCTTCTTCGTCTCAGGAGGCGAATTGCGACACATGCGGCCGGCGAGGGAAGCTGACGGAGAGTCTTCCTCTGCCGGGGAACGTCAAACGTTTCTGCGACCTGAAATGTCTCCTACGCTTCGGGAGGAACGAGGGAGAGGAGCAGGATGAAGGTGACACGATTTTATCCTTAATCTGAGGCTAAAGCAGGTCAGAAAAAGCTCTGATTGGTCAGAGAGGCAGGAAAACGTCAGATCTACTTCCTGTTTCCAGGCTCTTCTCCTCCTAAGCCTGCAGGGAGCGTGGCGTCTTCGCCGGTCCTCACCAGCGTGGTTTCGCTGTCCGGCGGCCTGGCAGGCCGAACCGCTCCGCTCGGTACGACTCGGACCTCCTCTACCTCAAACCTAAAGACTCTGGTCTATTTGTGGAATAAAAACATAAAAATTCATCTTTTAGCTCATTTTGATCAGAACAGCTGTGAAAATGTTCAAGCAGGATCTGAAGATTAGATTAAAAAAAGAAAACCTCCGACCGAACAACAAAACTTATGTAACTTGGTAAAAAAAAAAAGTTGCTTTTTTTTCCTAATGACATTTAATTTCCGTTGGGGATTAATAAAGTATTTTTAATTTGAATTAAATTAATTGAAAGCATATTAGCCAGCTTGCTAACTACAGAATCACTGTAAAAACACAAAATCTTTACCAAGTGTTTCTGTCTGGTTTGAGTTCCAGTGTGTTAGTACAGATGAATTAAGACAAAACTAACTTTTCAGAAAGAAACAGGATCTTGTTCTAAGTCAGTGATCCCTTAACATTGATTTTAAAAGAGTAACGGTTTCACTGGCCAGTTGTTCCACGTATAGCAAGACATTTTCCAATGTTATAAGAAAAATAATCAGAACTTTTTAATCGATATTCAGTGATGATTGACCTAAAACAAGCTCCCATATGTTGCTGAGAAGTTGTTTTTGTCCTATTTAGATGAAAGTTCTTGGTAACATTCTGTGTTTTTGCAGTGATGTGGTTGAGTAACTAGCTCTCCATTCTGCCTCTGCAGGACTTTTCTCAGACATCCAGGCTAAAGTCGTCGGCCATGTAAGTTGACAGGAGGACGGATCTGATCTGAAATGCGAACCGAATCGTTGCTGATGGATATTTGCTGGCTTGGTCCTCAGGCCAGCGTCCAGACGGCTCCCAAACAGCTGAAGAACAAATCCATGCTGTGCGTCCCTCTGGTCCACAACAAAGGAGCCTCCTGCTGTGTTCAGACTGTAGAAGCGGCTTCACAGACCGGTGGAAGAAACGCGTTTTAACAAAAACCCGACTGCTGGCCTGGCAGCTCAGGTTAAAGTATCCTTATTAAATCATTTTCTTCTTCTTCTTCTGTCATTTAAAGTGAATTTTAAGCAGAAGGTCCGCCAGGTGAGCTCGGCTGTTCCTGTGCCGGTTCCCGTCTTCGTCCCTCTGCCCATGAGCCTCTACAGCCAGTTGGCTCCAGCTCCGCTGGTTCTGCCCGTTCCGGTGCGGGAAGCAGCTTTTCTGCTCTAAGCCTGACCAGGAAATCAGGCGCGGCTTGACCAGGGCTGGATGTGTGCTTCCCAACAGCTGCCGGTTCCCGTGTTTCTCCCCGAGGTGAAGAAGAAGAAAGAGGAGGAGGAGGAGGAGGAAGATGGCTCTGAGGCGGCGGCGGAGGAAACACGGCCTGGATCTCTGCAGGAGGAGCTGAGCTGCCGTCCACAAGGACAAACGGAGAAGGAGGAGGAAACTCAGTCACTTATTGGTGCGAAATCACTTTGGTTTGGTAAAATATTTACACTTCTACATGTTTCCACTACAAAAACACAAAATCCCACCCAGTATTTTTGTCTAGTTTCCAGAGCAAACAGCTTTCCACACAGATGAAGCAGATTTGTAAATATTTCCTTAATATTGATTTTTAAAAGTCCCATTTCCACTGGCAGATTATTTCACATATAAAATCTAATTTTATAAGTGAAATAATCACTTTTTTTTTTTTTAGCAATTTGTTTCATCACAGAATATATAAATATAGAGTAGCTGTAAAAAGGTCGGATCAATCACAATGAATCGATTATTGAAATAATCAACTAATTTAGTAATTGATTGATTGTTCATTTTACTATTCTGACTCAAAAAAGATAAAAAAAAAACACTCCAAGCTTAAATTGTACAAAAAATATATACATCTTGCATTTGATATATAATTTTTTTTGTAACTTTTTTTTATCCAGAACTGAAGTTTTTCATCAAATTCTGTAACGTTCTCTTATAAAGCACCTTTTGCTTAATCAGTTTAATTAGTTAATTGATAAATGCACCAATCAGCCCGGATGTTCGGTGATATTAAATATTTTGTTGTTTTAGCTGCAGATGCATCATTTGCTACAAATCGTTGAAAGTTTTCGCTAAAGGAATCCTGTCATTGCATGTTAGGCAATAAATATTTATTTCCCTATTTAGAAAAAGGAATTGAATTATTTGTTTGTTTGCGTTTTATTATTCTATTGTGTAAAATAATAATTGGCTAAATGAAGAACAGAAGAATATTGACCGACATTTTCTCCTCTTCACATTTTTAATTTCTGTCTGGGTTTCAGAAACCATCAGCAGCTACATGGACGGTTTGGGCTCGGATTACCAGCCCGGTTTCAACCACAAAGACTTCGAGTCCGACTGCAGCCTGGAGTTATTCAGTCAGAACCAGGCCTGCTGCGCCCCTCCTCCAGAACCAGAACCAGAACCGAACCTCCACACAGGCCCTGGCCTCCCTCCTCCTGCTGCTGCTGGACCAACGGGTCCAAACCTCCAGAACTCACTGGATTCTCCACCAGCTGCAGGTTCGGATGACGAGACTCAGGAAAACATCCAGAACAATCTGAAGGTAAAAAGCTGAGATGGATCTGGATCTGGATGTGGATCTGGATCTGAATCTGGATCTGGTTCTAGTTCTGGTTCTGGATCTGGATCTGGTTCTAGTTCTGGTTCTAGTTCTGGTTCTAGTTCTGGATCTGGTTCTGGTTCTGGATCTAGTTCTGGTTCTGGATCTAGTTCTGGTTCTAGATCTGGTTCTAGTTCTGGATCTAGATCTGGATCTGGTTCTGGATCTAGTTCTGGTTCTGGATCTAGTTCTGGATCTGGTTCTAGTTCTGGATCTAGATCTGGATCTGGTTCTGGTTCTAGATCTGGTTCTGGATCTAGTTCTGGTTCTGGATCTAGTTCTGGATCTGGTTCTAGTTCTGGATCTGGTTCTAGTTCTGGTTCTGGTTCTAGTTCTAGTTCTGGTTCTGGATCTAGTTCTGGATCTGGTTCTAGTTCTGGATCTGGTTCTGGTTCTGGTTCTGGATCTCGTTCTGGTTCTGGATCTGGTTCTGGTTCTGGATCTAGTTCTGGATCTGGTTCTAGTTCTGGATCTAGTTCTAGTTCTGGATCTGGTTCTGGTTCTGGTTCTGGATCTCGTTCTGGTTCTGGTTCTGGTTCTGGATCTAGTTCTGGTTCTGGATCTAGTTCTTGATCTGATTCTGGTTCTGGTTCTCGTTCTGGTTCTGGATCTAGTTCTGGATCTGGTTCTAGTTCTGGTTCTGGTTCTGGACCTAGTTCTAGTTGTGGTTCTAGTTCTGGTTCTGTTTCTAGTTCTAGTTCTGGTTCTGGATCTGGTTCTGGTTCTAGATCTGGTTCTGGATCTGGCTCTGGTTCTGGTTCTGGTTCTAGATCTGGTTCTGGTTCTGGATCTGGTTCTGGTTCTAGATCTGGTTCTGGTTCTAGATCTGGTTCTGGATCTGGCTCTGGTTCTGGTTCTGGTTCTGGGCGTCAGACTGACTCCTTCCTTCTGCTTCAGGGAGAAACCGCAGAAGACGACGAGACGCTGAATGTCAAAGTTCTGGACAGTCGGGTTGGAGTCGATGCCTGGAGGAAATGGATCCAGTGGAGAGAATCTCAAACCAGTTTGGACCTCCTGCCCAGTATGTCTGTTTCATTCCTCCCATGTGTCAAACCCAAGGCGCGGGGGCCAAAAGTGGCCCGCCTCAGCTCCGTATGCGGCCCTTTAGACTCAGAGGGAGCATAAGAAGAACCCGTGTGCTTAAATATTATTTCATCCATCAGATCCAAGCGGATTTTATCATGACAAGTTATCCCAATCGGGTTTTGGCGATTCCACGATTATGGAAACTTGCGTAACAGCAGCAAGTTTCTCACCTTCTCACGCTAATGCATAATTGTGAGGTTATTGTAAAATTTCTGCAAAAATGGTCAAAACATTCATGCTAACTCTACGGCAGAGGATTAGGGCCACTGGAAAACAGAAGTTTTGACTTTTTTCTCCGAAATCTGGGAAAAGTCAAAATTTTGAGACTAACAACAGAATTCTTAGGAAAAAATTTTGTGAGTGGCTCTTATCCTCTTCCCTATAACTCCCGCCTGCAGGGGGCAGTATTTCTTACTTCTGCTCTGCTGCCTCCACCTTACTTGATGTTGAGTTATCTGTGAAACAAAAAGTCACATTTACCGTCGTATATAAGCGCAAATGTCGCAACGGTGTAAATATTTCTAAATGAGCTCAACAAAATCTATAACGCAGAATATCAAACATCCTGGAGTGACCGATGCGATGAAATGTTCATTATTTAGCCGTTTAAAGGGTTTTATCAATACATTCTGGAGGAACCGGCCCTTTAAGAACATCTGTGATGATTTGGTCCAAAAGGAAGATCAGTCTAAAGGCTGCGGCCATGACGCTGACCCTTCGTCTCACTTCCTGTCCCATGACGCTGACCCTTCGTCTCACTTCCTGTCCCATGATGCTGACCTGTCGTCTCACTTCCTGTCCCATGATGCTGACCTGTCGTCTCACTTCCTGTCCCATGATGCTGACCCTTCGTCTCACTTCCTGTCCCATGATGCCGACCTGTCGTCTCACTTCCTGTCCTATGATGCTGACCTGTCGTCTCACTTCCTGTCCCATGATGCTGACCTGCCGTCTCACTTCCTGTCCCATGATGCCGACCTGTCGTCTCACTTCCTGTCCCATGATGCTGACCCTTCGTCTCACTTCCTGTCCCATGATGCTGACCTGTCGTCTCACTTCCTGTCCTATGATGCTGACCTGTCGTCTCACTTCCTGTCCCATGATGCTGACCTGTCGTCTCACTTCCTGTCCCATGATGCCGACCCTTCGTCTCACTTCCTGTCCCATGATGCCGACCCTTCGTCTCACTTCCTGTCCCATGATGCTGACCCTTTGTCTCACTTCCTGTCCCATGATGCTGACCTGTCGTCTCACTTCCTGTCCCATGATGCTGACCCTTCGTCTCACTTCCTGTCCCATGATGCCGACCCTTCATCTCACTTCCTGTCCCATGATGCTGACCTGTCGTCTCACTTCCTGTCCCATGATGCTGACCTGTCGTCTCACTTCCTGTCCCATGATGCTGACCCTTCGTCTCACTTCCTGTCCCATGATGCCGACCCTTCATCTCACTTCCTGTCCCATGATGCTGACCTGTCGTCTCACTTCCTGTCCCATGATGCTGACCTGTCGTCTCACTTCCTGTCCCATGATGCTGACCCTTCGTCTCACTTCCTGTCCCATGATGCCGACCTGTCGTCTCACTTCCTGTCCCATGATGCTGACCTGTCGTCTCACTTCCTGTCCCATGTTGCTGACCCTTCGTCTCACTTCCTGTCCCATGATGCCGACCCTTCGTCTCACTTCCTGTCCCATGATGCCGACCCTTCGTCTCACTTCCTGTCTCATGATGCTGACCCTTCGTCTCACTTCCTGTCCCATGATGCTGACCCTTCGTCTCACTTCCTGTCCCATGATGCTGACCCTTCGTCTCACTTCCTGTCCCATGATGCTGACCCTTCGTCTCACTTCCTGTCCCATGATGCTGACCCTTCATCTCACTTCCTGTCCCATGATGCTGACCCTTTGTCTCACTTCCTGTCTGGCAGCGGCTGCTGGCAGGTCGGACATCCTGCGGTGCTCTTCCTCTGAGCTGAGCGACGGCCTCTTCCTCTTCATCAGGGAGGCGGCGCTTCCTGAGGAAGACTCCGGCTCTCCAGACGGCCTGTTCTTCTTCTGCCTCGGCATCCAGCAGGTATTTTCTGCTCAGCTCCTGTTTTTACCTCCATCCTCAGACCAGAGGACTCAAATCCTGGAGTTTAATTCAGAGTTTTCAAGGTTTGGAAACTGATTTTCTGTATAAAATCCTTGAAAGTGCTTCATATTCAAACGGGACGGTTTTGTAATAAAGTGAAATCTACTCTTATGTTCCACTGATCAATTTAAGACAAACTGTTTTCAACATTTTTAAAAACAAAATAGTAAATTAATAAAAACAAACTTTAACCTCAGACTGTCATGGTGGGAGATTTTACTATATAAACTATTGAGAATTTCTAACGTTTTAAATGTTGCAAATGCCAAATGTATTATTTCTGTTTCTGCAATGCTTGTAAAAAATCTGGTAAAGCAAACTTATATTTATTTGCTCTAAATACTATAATTATTAATTCAGTGAAAACTTGTTTGCATAAAACATTTTCTTAAAGGTCTGAATTTCACTGGTTATTCTGTAAAATAGGAATTTTAAATCTGCGTTTATCAAAATGGGTTTTTCTGCATAAATTTGGGGTTTAAAATGCCATCAACATACGAAGCTTCCTGTCTCTGCAGATTCTACTTCCTGTCATAATTTATTGTTGGAAATGTTGTTTTGCAGTATTTGTTTGAAAATGGACGCCTGGAAAACATTTTCACAGACCAGAACTACCAGAAGTTCTCGTCTGAGCTCACCAGAATCCTGAAATGTTCCCGACCTTCCCTGTCCGACCACCGTAAGTCCTGACCCTCCATCTTTGACCCTCCATCTTTGAACCTCCATCTTTGCTCCTCCATCTTTGATCCTCCATCTTTGACCCTCCATCTTTGCTCCTCCATCATTGAACCTCCATCTTTGACCCTCCATCTTTGCTCCTCCATCATTGAACCTCCATCTTTGAACCTCCATCTTTGATCCTCCATCTTTGCTCCTCCATCTTTGATCCTCCATCTTTGATCCTCCATCTTTGACCCTCCATCTTTGATCCTCCATCTTTGATCCTCCATCTTTGCTCCTCCATCTTTGATCCTCCATCTTTGATCCTCCATCTTTGATCCTCCATCTTTGATCCTCCATCTTTGATCCTCCATCTTTGCTCCTCCATCTTTGATCCTCCATCTTTGCTCCTCCATCTTTGCTCCTCCATCTTTGATCCTCCATCTTTGCTCCTCCATCTTTGCTCCTCCATCTTTGATCCTCCATCTTTGCTCCTCCATCTTTGCTCCTCCATCTTTGATCCTCCATCTTTGCTCCTCCATCTTTGATCCTGCAGCTGTTCCTCTCCTTCCTCCGCAGGCGGCGCCCCCTCCCTGGTGGAGGAGGAGTTTCTGTGGGAGTGCAAGCAGCTGGGGGCGTACTCCCCCATCGTCCTCCTCAACACGCTGCTCTTCTTCTGCTGTAAGAACTTCGGCTTCACCGCGGTGGCGCAGCACCGCAGGCTGTCCTTCACTAACTTCACCAGCTGCACCAGAACCGACGGGGACGACGGCGAGACGAGCGTCCTGCGGTTCTACCCGCCCAGAGACGACGCAGACAGCGGTACCGATAAATCCATTTCAGTGATTAATCACATTTCATTGGTTTAGTGAATTTGATTGATTGATTAAATGTAATTGATTAGTTGAATTTTTTGGTAAACATTGAAATAATTTGAATTAATGGAATTTTATTTGATTAATCAATAAAATTATAGAATTTTATTAATTGAATTTGTTCAATTAACCCATTGCATCAATTAATTAAATATTATAGATTTATAGAATTTCATCGATTCATTGAATTTTATTGATTAATCTAATTTGATCAATTTTTAGAAAAGAGCAAAAATTTACTAAATTTGGCACCAATACAAAAAAAAATCAAAAATGTAATTTTTAAGTCGTATCTCTTGAAATTTTTAAAAACTTTTTACGTGCATGTTGTTGTTTTTCATGTTGTTCAGGTTCTGACGGCGTCCCGGTGAAGAAACGCAGGTTAAACGAGAATTTCCTGGAGATGAAGGAGAACCCGGAGAACCCTCTGCGCTGTCCGGTCCGACTCTACGAGTTCTACCTGTCCAAGTGGTGAGAACATCGTCACGTTGACCCGCCCGCCGTCAGCGACGCTCCGATCAGTCCAGGCTGTCGTTAATGAGAGGAACTGGAACGTTTCCTTAATATTCTCATTTATTGAAGTTCATCTGCATCGATATTCAGCGAAGTTTCGTTCAGTTTTCCGTTTTCTCTCGTTTCTCTACGGCCGATTGTAAAAGTGAGACAGAATAATAAGTTGAATAACTTGTGGGAAAATTTAGAAAATAAATGTATTTTTTTTATTTATGAATCTGGAGAAAAAATGTTAATAGTGCTCATTTCTCTGTGTTGCCACCTGCTGTTCAGGAGGAGAACTGCAGTGTCTGCAAATCAAAACCTGCTTTTGACTATAATTTATACTGTGAATAACTTTACTGGGACAAATACAGTTTATTTTAGTTTAAATAGATTCTTTCATCTTTCGTATTTTCAGACATCTGGACTGAAAAACATAACAGCTTTATAGATATGAGTTTATACTTCTTTCTCCACCTTTTTATTCATGATTTCTTTTAGTTCTTATGTGAACTATTATTTATTGAGTGGATCTAATAAAAAATAACATTAAATTAATGAAAAATGACTTTGCACATTCTGTCTGTGTGAAGAATATGTATTAAATAAATCCAACACAAAGTCTTTGACCATTTTAGTTCATTTTAGTCATTGAATCATTTATTTTAGTTAAACTAAAATCAATGAAACATCAGAAATATTCAGTGATGCATGAATGGGGATAAGTTTGTGTGTCCTTCATTTTCTGTAGGATTTAAAACGGCCGTCTGCTCCGACCTGCAGCTCAGGTTTCCTCTTTTATTTGTTGAATTTCCAGCTCCGACTCGGTGAGGCGGCGCAGCGACGTTTTCTACCTGCAGCCGGACCGCCGCTGCGTTCCCAGCAGCCCACTGTGGTTCTCGCCGGCGCCGCTGGACGACGCCACCATGGAGGCCGCCGTCGTTCGATCGCTCGCCGTGAGAGAGCTGGCGGAGCGAGACGGAGGAGGAGCCTGAGGGAGCCAACGGATCAGAACCAGCCTGGAGCCGTTTTTATTTCCTGCTGTTTGGTTTGGGAAAAATGTTTAAATGAGAGAAAAATGTTTGTTTCATTTCTTCCTTCAGAAACTCGTGTTCATAATTTTTATAAGAAAAGAAGCGTCTACTTTTATCAACTGGATGTTTTTGGATTGAAAATTATTTGTATTATTTTTACATAATGAGGCTGAAACAGCATAAATTCGGCTGAATTCACAGTGACAGTTGCTCTAAACTGGAGCCAATGTTCGTTTTTGTCCCGTTTGACTCAAGTCATTTCATTATTAAAGTCTTTTAAATTCAGTACCCAAGAATTTGCACGTTTGCCTTCATTGGATCATTTCCTACACAGAAAAACAGACATTCCCTCCTCAGGTTTGCATAAAGTTGGAAAAGGAAACATTTTTTCCGCCAGATATCAAAAATCGGAGCCAAATTCTTTTGTATCCTAATATCTCCTAACATTAAGAATGACACATATGCTGTCATTCATTAACTGAAATGCTCTGGTTAAACTGACAATTCCTCCTTTAACATAAAACATTTGTTATTTCGTGAATGTTTAAAATTTGAGGTTATAAAATCTAAATGGAGTTAAGCTGAAAGTTGTTCCTCTTTTTATTTCCAGCCTCAGATTCTCCAGAAAATCTGATCAGTTTGTTTTAGACTCAAACATGAAGGAATCAAATCATTTGGCAGGAAGTCAAGAAAAGAACCTTTTGTCTTTATCCGGAGTTTCTCTTCTGGCAGATTCTCTTCTGCGCGGCGCCGCAGTCTTTGTCGTACCAGTTGTTCATCGGTTCTTCTCCCTCCATCCCCATCCGCACACAGTGCTCCCCCGCCGGGTTCTCCGCTGTCCAGTTGTCCGGCTCATTTCGGCTCCAGAACTGCACACTGCAGAACAGAACCGAACCGGGTCAGGTCCAGCTCAGAGCCTCACAAGCTGCGTGTTCATTGACCATAAACTTGCTATTTGACACTTTGTATAAAAAAAACAACAACACGTGTTTAGTTATTTACTTTTCTGTCCAAATCGAAATTGATTTTTACGCAAAACTGCAGTGGAAACATTTTCTTCAAGTCAAACGATCAACAACCGGATGTTACTACTGGCGGAAACGACGAAGAAGACACTGAATGTTTTTAGCCACTTATCCAGGGAACAAATGTCTTCATGTGTGATTTAAGTTACATTTCCTATTCAAAGGAAAAATCACATTAGTGATTTTTTTTTTTAGAAGAAAATCAGAGATTTGCGCACATCGTGCAATGACTTATGGGTCATTCAAGAGAGAAAAAATTGTAAATTTCCACAAAAAGAAAACTCAGAAATTTGAAATTAATCTCAGAAATTTTCTAGAAAAAAAACGCGAAAAATTTAGTTTGAAAAGTTTACATTTTGCCAAAAAAAAATCTGAAATTTAGAGTTAAATCTCAGGAATTGTCTAGAAAAAAAACCTGGACGTTTTCAGATTTTTTTCTGAAAATATCTGCGGTAAAGAAATCGCAGACATTTATTCTTTATTTTACATTTACACACGCTGTGGTCATGTAAATGCAGCCTCTGATTGAACTTTGACCTTTCACTCAGGTCCGACCCGTCCAGCCAGACCCATCTCCCCTCCTCCGCCGAGTCCGTCAGTCCGATCCAGAACATGTCCTGGAAGCTCGTCATTTTCCCGGCCAGGTGGAACCTCAGGAAGTACTGCAGAGGAGAAGTTAGAACCTGGCCCGGTTTGTCCCCCTGATCGGGTCGGAACCTGACGCTGGTTCGGACCTGCAGCTCTCTGCTGTCGACCTTCACCAGCTCCGCTCCCGCCTCCCGGCAGCGTCTCCGGCTCTCCTCCCAGGAAAACTGGGTTGTGGAAAAGTGGTAGCAGCTTCCCTGGAACTGGACCCAGCCGGTCTCACAGCGCGGCTCGTCTCCAAACGCTGCGGCACAAGTTGCAACTTCTCAGATCATTTCGGGTAAATTTTATGATCCAAAACTGTAAAATTCCGCCAAAAACCTCAGAAAACATTTTGGGGGAAAAAAACCCTGGAGATTTCTGATGTTCTTGACTTGGAATCATCAAAATCACTTTGACTTAATTATTCTTTGTTAAAATAAGAGCCAGACTGAAAGCTGCTTTAAAACGCTTCACCTGACAGGTTCCTCCTCAGAACTTCCTTCTGCTCTGTGATTCTCTGCAGATCCTCATTTGTTCGCACAACGTGAGTCGCTGATAAACAGAAAAGATCAGCGCAGCATTTCTGTGGATGAAAATCACTCAACGGTCTGAAGCGGCTTTACTGGTCATCCCTGCTGAAAGTTAATCAGATGTTTTAGGATTTCAGGGTTTTTGACTGTATTCTTATTTTATTTTATTTTTCATGTTTTTTTTATATTTAAATTCGTTTTTCAAAAGAATTAAAAACATTTAATTATATTTGCAGCAAGAGGTTAAAGTTTTGTTTCGCTTGGTGTGATTTTCACATTCAGTTATCTAACTATTTGTTTTAAAAGATGGTCGGCAGAATAAACTTATTTGACGATCCTTAAACTGTTTAAGAAATTAACATAAATGTAACATTTTTAAAATACTTTAATCTAATTAATTTAACGAGTTCCAGCTGGAAGACACATAAACGTCACATGATCTTTGTAGGAACGGACCGTGAATGCACCAGAGTTTATTTTATCATCAAAGCTCTGACATCAAGTTTGTCATCAATTAACGAAACAAAATTCAAAATGTGATGCAAATGGAATATTAAACGGTGGGATGATCCCTTTATAGAGCTGATTTCATTTCTTCTGACTGTTTTCAACCAGGTTGAACTCACAGAGTCTGCAGATGACGACGAGAGCAGCAGCCAGCAGGGATCCAAGAACCAGCAGAACTACTCCCCCTGCTGGCAGCTCCGAGGTTCTGCTTGGGCTTTCACCTGAGGAGCATTTAGAGCAGAACCGGATCAGAACCAGCAGAAACTCATTGTTCATAGTTCGACATTTTTTTCATTCATCCTCCTCCCTTTTCGTGAAGGCGGTGTCTTTCTCCAGGGGTAACAGAGACATGAGGGGCGTCACAACAACCAATCACAGGGTTTGGAGTCCTGATAGGAACCAGATACATTCACTCGAGTAACTTTCTGGAACAATATACTTATATGAGTAGTTTTACTCAGTGCACTTTACTTTTACTTGAGTAAATGTGTTATGAAGTAGCACCATCCTGAAAAACCAAATATTTTTACTCTAGTTTTGAGTGCGAATATGAGGAAACGAACTTATTACTACATTTTAATAGTATAATATATTTATATAGATATAAATAATAAATAATATTGATGCCTTACTATTGATAAAAAATGCTTTTTCCACTGGCACTGATGACACAGGAAATGTGTTGTTATAATCTGCCAGTAGAACTTGAACTTTTTCACCAACATTAAACAATTATTGACCTAAAAAAGCTGCTGTATCTTGATGAAAAGCTGCTTGCAAGTTAGTTTTGTCTTTTTTTGTTGAAAAACTAATATTTCCACCCAAAACTAGAGCAAATTTATTTATGTTTATGATTTTTGTGTTTTTGCAGTGAACTCTCGTCTCATCCAGTGTTTTCAGGTTAAGTGTTTCAATTTGACATAAAGGGAATGAAGTGAAACATCGTCAGGACGTCGTCTCTCCTCTGTGGGTCGTTCAGACTGAGAATCTGCCCGTCAGCTTTTTGTTTCAAAGCTTTAAGTTGGAGAAACTTAAAGCTCCTCTAATGTTTGCTTCCATATGTTGATGTTGAAGAAAACTGGTAATCTTACATCTTATATCTTACTTTGCTCACACCTATTTTTGGACTGTTAGATGAAGCAAAATCAAATATAAAAACCACCACTAAATCAGGAATAAATATGTTAAATGATAATATAAAAAATGCTTAAACAAGTAAATTAAAGTTAAACCAGGATGCTCTGTTTCACTGGGACACATTGAAACTCGTCCTGAGCCGAGTGAAACTGCTGAATACGACTTAAAATCATTATTACATCAACAGAAACATAAATAAAAGATTTATCTGACTAATTATTAAATCCAGCACATATAGACTAAAACAGGCAGAGGACGTGATTTTTAATCAGAATATGAAGTGAACAACGAGGCTTCGCCTGAAAACGTTGAGGTCGACGACCTTTCACCATTTCTGATGAACTCTGAGCTGGAGGGGACGTGATGCTGCGGCTGCACCTGACGGGAAGTTAAACCTTTTAAGGTTTTTTGAATTTGTGGGTTTTTGAAACAAAGTGGTCTGAGAATCGTCCCCCAGACACACAGGATGCTTATCAGACACCTTTCGTCAAACCGCTTCCTGTCTTCATTTTTAAACACTAAATTATTTTATTTTTTTCTTTTCTAACAGTTAATCAACTTGTAAAGCATCATCTATGGACCCGACCCTGCAGGAAACCTCCTGTAGGTTCAGAAAAATCGTTTTTCTCCCAGTTCAGATGATGAATGTCGTGTAAATGAATCAGCTTGTGTTCAGTCTGGTGGACGTTTGTCTGATGAAGACCTCTCACCTCTGACTGCAGCTTCTTCATCTCCTTCCTGCTGGTTCATCACCACCACACTCATCCTCTTACCTTCTTCATCAACCTGAGGACGTTTCATCGCGGCAACGCTTCACTGTGAGGATGGAAACACACAGAGCAGATCTTTGGAGGGAATAAGATCGTTTTAGTTTTGCTTAATGTTTAACAGAAGCCTGAAATCTAAAGTATTGAATATACTAGAGATGGTGCATTAAATCAGGCACTTTTATTGTTTTATTTACACAATAAAAATATAAGAACTTATTAGCTGAATAAATGAATGAATTAAAAATGTGTTTTATACTAAAACTGACCTCATTTAAATTGATAAAAGTCTTTATTCAGATACATTTGAATTCACATAAACTTTTCAAAGTTACAAAAATTGTATTATGAATCCTCAGTAAAAAAAAGAAAAGAAAAAGGCAGTTTCCTATTTGCAGAGAAAATCTTGAGTATTTTTAAAGTATAAATCCAGTGTTTTTAGGTTAAGTGTTTAAATTTGACATAAAGGGAATGAAATGAAACATTTCAGAAAATCACCTAGACTCACCGTCAGGGCGTCGTCTCTCCTCTCTGGGTCTTTCAGACTGAAAATCTGTCCGTCAGCTTTTCGGTTCACAGCTTTAAGTTGAAGAAACTTCCTGCTGAGCTTAAAGGAGGAGGAAGCTCCCTCTAATGTCTGCTTCCACATGTTGATGTGGAAGAAAACTGGTAATTATTTTCTGTAAAATAATGTAAAAGATGCTTTTTTGGTCCCTTTTTATTTTATTATTTTTCCTATTGTTTTTATAGTCACATTTTCTCATGGCAGACACTGTGATGTGCTGCCCTCTAGTGGTCTGTTAGTGTTTTTTTTTTCTCCTGGCATTTTTGTGCAATTTGGCACAATTATAAATAAAAAAATAAAAGTTCCATTCATACAAAATATAATTCAAAGTATTTCACAGAAAACAGACTGAAATTATTTTAAAAAAGAGAAAAATTCAGACCAAAACATTTTAAATATTTCACAATAAAGAAGCCACAAAAATCCAACACAAGCGTAGGTCTAATTTCTGTCCTGTGATGCAGTTAAAGTTTTCAGTCCTGATTTAAAGGAGCCAACAGTTTCTGGGTTTTTCAGGTTTTCAGGGACTTTGTTTCTGAGTTCAGGCGCCGAAGGCTCCAGGTTTAGTTCTCGCTTTGTGAACATTGTTTATGGCAGAAAAAATAACGACATGTTTCTTTTTGACTCGCATGGACTGTGGTCATGTGAAAAATACAAAGTGGTCATCAGCAAACTGTCACACAGAATAATCTCAGTCATGCATTAAATAAAACATGTACCGAGGAAACAGCCTTGAGGAATCCCACCTGGGAAATTTGTTTACTCAGATTTAACATCTGCAGTCTGATTAAAGTTAGTTTGGTTTATTTTTAATGTTTTCATAAATGGCCTCACTTTGTCCTCTCACTTCCTCTGATGGCTGATTTCATGAGTCCAAGACGATGAGCTGATGGAAAGAGGATTTTTGTGTCTAAAGTTTTAAAACTTCCAAAGACGATACAGTCTTGGAGCAACAGCCAATCAGCAGCAAGGAAAGTAAGTGGCTTTCCTTAATTGGTGTCTTTGCAAAATGCCAGCCAATAGCATGTCAGCTAGCATGTATTTTAAGTTTCCAAGCTTTATTTTCTTTGAAATATTTTACTTATTTTCCTACTACTTTTTTTTTTAGTAAAGCCATTTAAAACAACAACAGTTGTTCTGAACAGAAAAAAAAAATAATCAAGAAACATTAAAAATATGGAAAAGACAAAAGAAAAAGAGACAATAAAAACAGGATATGCTCTATGAAAAAAATCCACAATTACACAGTTTGGATGGCTTTCTCTTAATAAGACAAATGTGCAACATACTTTTTCATTTTTGGAGATACAATGATTGTATTTCCATTATTATTATTATTATATGCTTGGTTTATTGTTGAGCCGGTAAAATTTCAAATTGTTTAGAAATCATATATTTTTGGGATATGTAGTCATTCTGCCGTC
>CAEGAE010081923.1:0-15043 GCA_903067095.1 Girardinus metallicus | reverse complement strand
CCCTTCAGATATCCAGGGGCCCCTATGGTTGAATTGTAACACAGACCATAGATCTCAATCTATAGCATTCATTTATTAATGCATTCAACAGAGAAAAGATAAATAGTACATTTATGATTTAATTAGGACGTTTACTTTATAAAAGTGCAAGAATCATCTTGATAGTTTGATTGTTGTGTTACCATGGCTACAATGTGGTGTTATCGTTGTTTTTGGCAAGGCAAATTTTATGAGTAATTATAACTCCTGGTAATTAATGTCATTATTGATCACCGTTATCAATAAATGTGTGTATGAGACAGTTTCAACATTCAGTGTCCAATTAGTATAGTTAATACTTAGAACTGTAGGCTCATTATTTTAACGTCTTCATCTATATTTGCAGTTAAAACATACTTGTTAGTAAAATGGCAGAATAAGTATTTAAATTGCTTTCCATCATATTGATTGGCTCACAGTGTATCACTCTAGGATCTCTGCAGGTATTTCCTTCTTTGTTTCTTTATTCTGGCTGTTTCTTATTCAGTTCTTACATGGCGAGTTGGAAAACAAGTATTTCTTAGTCATTTATCGAGTTGCATGTTGTCTGTGCATCAAGCAGGGATTAGCATTCTGTGGGTCCATCTGTTCAGTTAATTCTCGGTTTTAATTTGATTGTAAATCTGTTGTTTTTCTCTAGATTTTCTGAGAAATCTAAATGATTACGTGTCTTACATCCACTGTAACCATTACATTAGCATATGAGAGCCTCTAGGCCTCAATCCCATGTCACCCTTTGCCCTCTCCACTAAGCCTTGTTTGGTGTGGATGATGTCCTGATTCCTCTTGGGATTTATGTGGAGAGAAAAATGCTGGTTTCTTTTTTTTTTATATATTCTTTAATATTCTGGGTCATACTAGATATAAGTGATTTCCTAGAAAGAAAAATGAATCCTTCCATATTTTTTTTGCAAAACATAAAAATAAATGCAACAAAGGCTTAGCAGAAAGTTTGTATTGTTTGTTATTCTGATCACAAACTGATTCACAGGATTGAAAACATCGTTTTCTTGTATTTCTCCACTTAGCAACAGAGTTGGCACACACTCTTTCTGTACCCGATGGAGACTTAATGACTCCCTGAGTATTAGAAGCAGTGAACACAGTTACAGAGGTTTTTAACATTTCTTTACTGCTGAATGTAAATATGGTCAAGCTTACATAAGTAGTTAATGTCTTGTTACTGTTTCTTTTCTTTTGAAGATCAATACACATCTAGTTTACTTTGGAAGGTATGTTCTCTTGTCTTTCCCATTTTGTAGAGTTGCTAAGAAGAATGAACTTGTGTATGTGGTGATATTTATGACCTAAAGAAGCTGAAAGTCAAAGGTAACAAAGTATTCTTAGGCATTCTGATCAACTTAAAAAAGTAAAGTGTAACTTAAAAAATACTAGCATTAAATTTGTTTTGTAGGAATTTTGATTGAATAATAAACAATTACCACAATTTCTCAAATGAATAAAAATGTAATTTTGTTTTTCTATGTTTTTCATTGTGGCATTATGCTACTGCCAAAATAGATTTAAGCCTAGTCTAAATTCCAGCTATTATTGTTTATTACAATTAATTCATTTATTTTTATTAGATCGAGAAAGAATCAGGTTTGTCCATATTTAATATATCTAACAAACACAAAAAATGTTCCCTCTGCAGCTTCTGCTAGAAGAAATAGTTACACTACCAACCTGGATCAGTTGTGTTCAAAAATGTAAATATTTTAAATATTTGTTGTAAATTTGAATAACAGTTTGGCTTGATTGAAACCGAGAATGTGTGGAAAGAACTAAAGATTAGTGTGATGACAGTGAGGCCTTCCAACCTTAAAGAAACTTGCAAATCCTGGTCAGTAATTTGCAAGGGTTACTTCTTAAAAGTCATTCTTTTAAGAAGGGTTTAATTGCTGTAAAGCCAATAATGGCTAAATTAAATGCGAAGATAAATTTCAGATGACTCTGATGCTCTGTAGGATTTTATGTTTTTCTGGAATGCACTCTGCATATGGATAATCCATTTGGCCAGTTGGATGGACTAACTACTATTGATTAATGCCCACATGGGATGTACATATATAGACATTTTAGGGGCTGAGACACTAAAGCTCATAGTGGTAGAAAAGATTCAGAAATATGGGGGTGTATCCACATGAAGGAAAATGCATTTTAATCTAAATCTGCCAGAGCTATGAGCAGAGCTGCAACTAACATTACTTTAGTTATTGATTAATCTGTTGATTTTTCTAATGATTAATTGATTAATCAAATTTAAAAAATCTTGCAGATCTTTTAAAACCACTTAAGCATTTTTTTTATCCAATATTGCAAATGCACTAAAAGATGCAAATAAATAAATTTAATTTCTTATTTAATTAACTTTTTTGCCTATATTGCAATAAAATTTTTATATTTTTGTTCAGTTTTTCGCTTAATTACTGCTCTGTGTTGCTTCAGGAAATGGCCGTTTGTGAGTGTATATTCCAGTTAATGAATTGATTACTAAATTAGATGATGATTATCTAATTTTATTAAAATGAATCCAATTAGTCGTTTCAGCCGTTGATATGAGTAAATATGAGTCTAAATGTGGTTTGTTGTGTTGGATCAGTATAAAGTCTCTGGATAGAATATATCAGGTGTGTCTGATTCCACAACACCTGGAATACTTCAGTTTCACACTTTTGACAGGTCTGATTCTCATTCCTGCCTGCTGAGGTATCCTTGAGCAAGACAATAAGCCCCAAACAGCTCTTGGTGTGTGTATGTGGAGAAAAAAAAGTCACTTTGGACAAATGGTTCTGCCAGCTGAATGAATTGTGGCGCCATTAGGCTTCTCTCAACTCACTGAGCACGCACAGCCCTGCATCCTGATGTGGGCATTATGTCGCCAGTACACCTAAACACATTTAATCCTAACAAAAAGATCTTTCATTGGCATAAGGAACCAAGTCTTCATCACTGATGGGTTTCCTCTTTATCAGTGTCATCTTTTATCCATCAGTTAACCCTGTTTTGTTCTTTTCTGTGGTGTTTCATCAGTCCTGAACCACTGCCAGGTCCACAACATTGCTGCTGTTGTCTACCAGTGTTACAGTGATGTCACCGGTCCTGACTCCATCACCATGGACAAGTACAAGCCGGTGCTAACCAAGCTTGGCAGGTCCATACAGGTGAGCCACTATTCTGTATATAATAAAGGTCAGTGAAGGTGGATGTATCCTCATGTCCAGCATAACGGCGATCTGGCTGCGCTCCAGCTGAGGCTGTAGCTGCAAATGTCTGACAGCTGATGGGATTAGGTTTTATAATTACAGGAGCAGCTCATGCCAAAAGCTTTTTCCTTTCTTTTTCTTACCAGTTGCAGAGTCCACTTTCCAAGTTGAAATCCTTTCAGCTTTTTTTTTATGAGAAATTGTGTTTTACAATTCCCTCGAAGGGGAAAGCAAAGTCAAAGCATTAAATTTGACTAACAGAAACTGCTGCCAAATATCCATCCATCATCTTTCCTTATCCTTATAGAGTTGCTATCTTCTGCAGTCATTGGGCAAGAGGCAGGGTTTTCCCTGGACAGGCCACCAGTTCATCACATAGTCACACAGGAAAAATAATCTCACACCTAACCAATTAACCTGACCACAAGAGAACATGCATATTTGGGAAGGCATGCGGGCTCTCCCAATGTAGAGCTGCATTCCCGCATGCAACAGTGCTGACAACTGCACCACTGTGCTGCAAAATAAATCTAACTGTATTTAAAAAAGCTGTCTTTTAGGCAACAGTTATTTTATTTTTACCTACTAACGATATATCAGGCTAATTTTTTGACATGTTTGTATTTTTTTTTATGTTTCCCAAAAGAGCTGGGTGACATGGACTTAGAATTGTATCATGATATTTTGTGGTGCTATTGTGATAACAATAAAATTATAAATTAATTATTACATCTTATGTAGGTAACTGTATGGCACTACTGCTCTAGTAAAACATTCCTACAGTAACTGTATTTAATTATATCTTCAAATTTACTGATATTTATTGATCATCTTGTGGAACAAATAGTGGCAAAAATAGTAAAAAAAAAAGTTTAATTTCTGACAATACTGCCAGTTTTGTTTTTTAACATTTTTCATTGAAATTGATTGACGACGATAAACAAAAATTCTTCACAAAATATTTTTGAAACAAATTAATTAGCAGAAATTATGTCACTCTTCATGTCAAAAGTTGACATTTATGTTCACTCAGCAAAATGATAAGTCGAAGTTAGAAAATATCCATGACCGTCTGTGGACTTTAAGCTTTGTTGACCATCCAACTATTGGGGCATTATCTCAAATAAAATCAAGACCTGACAGTTTGCAGAGTCTGTATTTAATGTAGAGTAATCCAGACCAGATTTTAAAAGTCAGAGTGGAATAGATTTAGAATTGGAGCTGATTTATTTGGTCCAAATGTCCAAAAAAGTCATGAAATAGTCAAAAATCTTTTGAAGACAGCATAGACTTATTTAATGATTTGCTCAACATCAAGATGATAAACCCTAGAAGGTATTTTTTTGTGCTTCTCTTGTAAGAGAAGCACAAACCTTTCAGATAATTTGTAAGACAAATTATCTGAAAGGTTTTGAACAGGAGAAATGAATAGACTCTAATTTTGACTATATTACTAAATTTCCAAGAATTTAGTTGGCATTCTCAGGGAATTCTTATTATACGAGGAATTTATTTTATACTGGTTCAAGTGGTTTATTGAAAGGAGATTTTAGTCCGATTGAGACATTTTACCGGCATGAAGACATTCTTGAAAAATAAAATCAGTTTTTTATTATTATTTTCTGAAATTCTCTCCTCAGGTGGACTCATCCCGAAGCACAGATGTCCTCCGCAAGTTTGTCAGAAGTTCTGAAATTCAGAGTAACCTTTATATTTGATACAAAAAACTCTGGGATTAAGTTTAATGAAATGTAATCAAATACTGTCTTTTTAAAATAAAGTTATTCCTTCAACAGAATTGTTCTATTTTTGTATTTTATTGATATATTCACCCTTCCATAGATCTTGGGTTCAGTTTGTGCTGTTTGTTTTTTAATGGTTTAATTTAATTAAAACAAAATTGTGTAGATACCTTTGCAAAAATTCCCATGTGTAGTTTTTATGTTTTTTCTTTCTTACAAAGTGAGGTTAGGATATTGAAATTTTTTTCCTCAAATGGGTTGTGAAAAAAAAATCAGTCCAGATTTGTAAAAACTAATCCCACAAGATTTTACATTTCTGTATCAATTTACTTAATGTGTAGCGCCACCTGCTGGATGAGTTAGATTTTTGTTTCTAATAGAAAATCTCTTCTGGTATGAACTTCTCTGTTATCTTTAGTTTGACTTCGTTTTGAGATAGTGAAGAATAACAACTGTAAAATGTATGAATTCATGTTAGGTTAAAAGCTAAAAATTAATAGAAAAATTATGTGACATTGTTTAACTACAAATATAGATTAGAAATAAATAAAAAAAAGCATATTAAATGTATATCTGAACTTCTGATGACAGCCTCTTGGCAATACATCCAGACTTAAAAATATATTCATTTTACTTTGGACTTGAAATATAATTTATCCTAATTTTATATCAAACAGATAAACATTAGATGAAAGGCAGAATACAAAAAATGGTGCAGGGTGTAGTGTCAATTTAAAAATGTCAATTCATGTCCACACATTTTATTTAAAATAAAAATATTTAAAATAGACCTGTTTCAACAATAAAAAAAATAAACAAAATGGCTACAGATAAGAAGCTTCTTTATTCTGTCCAAAACTTCTTCTCCACACTTGGATCTATACTTAATATTTTTAAAGCTTCTTAATATCTAAGTATTTTATGCCATTGTTGAAATTATTGCTTAGACTCACTCCTCTATATTTGAGTCACATTAAGTTGAACAGAAGAAGCTTCAGTACTCTAGAAGTGCACTCATTAAAAAAGTACGTTTAAAAAACAAAAAAATATTATTTGATTAAATCTTTGTACTACAGTTATTTTCTATATTTTCTACAGGGAGTTTCAGAAATCCTCTCTATGTAGACGTTCATTGTCTCCTCCTGACCACATGGAGGCAGCAGTGAGGTGTTTGCTAAACGCCACACAAAAAGGAGAAGAATTGAGCGAAATTCAATTCTCTGATGACATATTTTCCTTTTGTCCTCACATCAGGTCTTTTATCGTTTTCATTAGTTTAAAAGCTTGATAGCATTCTTTTTTTGTGTCAACTTAGCCACCGAAGTAGTTTCTAGTTGAATTAATCTTCTGAATTCAATCGGAATCAACATAAGCAGTAGTGTTTTCGGTTACTAATGAGTACTGACCGTTTCAAAGTTCCGATAGATCGCAGGTTTAAATGTCCGGGGAACAGGAGCAGCCAGCATGGACACTCGACACCCAGTAAAGTGTTGGCCGAAAGGAACCAGGCGGTGGTGGCGGTTGGAGCCTGGGTGGAAGTCGGACAGGATTTCCTGGAGCACCCGGCTGTAAGTTTGGCTTTAAAATCTGCTGCGACTAGCTAGCTTTAATTTAGCCGTTACCAAGGCGATGAACGGTAGTGCCAAGTGTCCCGTTTGTTTTGATAGAGCCCTTACTTTTCCTACAGTTTTTATCCAGACTATTAAGAATGTATTAATTTAGCCCAAACGTCAAGTTTGACAACTTTATAAATTATTATAAAATTGAAAATATCAGCTTTATTGTTTGGCTTTTGTTTATGGGCTAATTTTGCTGGATATATTTTACTTATTTGCACCGATATTCAAAAGGGTGATGCAACATTACAGTTTTTTTTAATGCAACATTAAATATTATATTTACTGATATAATATCAGTAAATATAATATATTTGCTGGTATTATATATTTTTCTCTATCATCATGACTCCTTTGGGTGAAAACCCCCACCAGTATCAAAGGGTCACATTGTAAAAATGAATATTGGTTGTTTACATTGCCCCAGTTTTATTTATCGGACCCATGTGTTAAAATGACTAACGCGACCGATACATATGTTGGTGCCGATATATCGTACATTCTTGTTGTAATTTGCTAGATATTTGATGTTTAATCCAATTTGAAAAAAAGATTGCTGGATTGGATTTAGGAGTTAAAAAAGCAAGTAGACCCTACATGAAAAGCGTTTGACTAATTGATCATCAGCACTTTTGTTGAGCATTTTTATAATGCAGACAGACAAAGCTATATATATATATATATATATATATGTGTATAAATTGGTGTTATTATCAAGCTGTAAATGGTTATAAGGTGGTTTTCAAACAATTATTAGTGATTTGAATGTTATTCACCAGATGAAAACATTTGACAGCCTCTGATCTTCCCACAAAACAACCCAAGAGCTCCAATCAAAAAGTATTAAATAAAAATTGAAAAAGAAAGGCTTGTTTGGAGTGGTTTCAAGGAGGAAGCCAGTTTGCTCTAAAACAGCTCTGGTAGCCTAATTTAAGTTAAGAAGAGCTACTCAAAATGTCTCCAGAATAATGTGAGAGACAAACACAGAAAATGGCTATTTATGGTTCTTTTTGCTACAGTAATTCTACTATAAAAAAATTCAACTGTACTAATTCAGCAATTCACTACATAAGAATGGAAGCTAAACAGTTTGGTTTAGAGATCCAAGTTGAATGTTTCTAATAGTCTTATTCTAAAACATTTTAGCTTTGTTGTTACGGATTACATTTGGTGTAAATGGAGATTTTAGAGGTTGATAGTCTTATTATTTTCAGAGCTCTGTGTTTTGTTTTAGACCCTTGCTTTGCTAACGGAGGAGCTACAGGCCCAAAAGAGAAGGGAGGATGAAGACAATTTGAAGCGGTTTCAAGATGAAGTGCGACGACGAGTCACACATCAAGCTCACATGTGCAAGCGACGACAGCAACCTCACTCACATCCCATGGTAAAGTATTCCCACTTGACTATGAAGACCTGGAAAAAAGCAGACAAGGCCAAAGGGCTGATTTGTTCAGAGTGTTGAAGGTCACAGAGTGTAAAAAGTTCAGATGAGAACGAGAAGAAAGCAGAAAGTGTTGCACTTCTTGGCATTGCAGCCCTACTTCACTTTATATTGAACAATGTTTCCTCAGCCCTGCAAACCATCATCATGTTTGCTAACTACATATTTCTATTTTTTTTTTAGTTTTTTTTTTTACTTTTCTAGGCTTTATCTTGTTTAGCTTATTTCTTCATTTATTTTGTCTTTGTTTTTCAATGTTTTCCTTTTTCATTCTTTCATTGTGTATGATGATGCTCTATAAATTAGGACAGATTGTTTAATTTCTGTAAATCATTTTAACAAAATATTATGACATGAGAATATACTGTCTGCCCAAAGGCAGAAGTTATTCAAAATCTGGTATATTTATGAAATGTTGTTATATTACACACCAAATATCACTTCAGAAGAGTATGAAGTGAAACACAAGGCTCAGAAAATTCACCCAATCTGAAATGTTTTCCATCTTCCTTGTAGGTTCAGGCTAAGAACAAAAATTTTATCCTGTTTCCAGGAATTTTTTCTGTGGTCATTTTTGTCCTAGATAATCTGATCGTTCTCTGGCAGATGCATGTAAAAAATGGGCCCCGGAAAAACAATCTGGTTCATGGTAAAGTTTCCTGGTACCTTTATGACATATTCAGAAAGCAAAAATCACTTTTAACTGCACTTTGGCCAATTTACATCTCTTCATGTCGAGTACAAACGTTGCAGAATGCCAGCACAAACCTAGCTACAACTTGCTGTTATGTTCACAGCCATTTTTTATATCGGAAACAAAAAAGAGAGAGAATAAATTAGGTTTTTGCAAGTCTTCAAGCTAAAAAAGCTAAATTATTCTTATTAGAAAATGTAGCTGGCTAGTTAGCTCATCATTATGTTTTACACTGGTATCGTCTTAATAATATCACGTTCTTAAAAAACCTGTGTGGTTTACAAGCTTCACCATGGCACACAAGACATTCATTTTCCTGAATAGATCATGATGTGCTTCAGCTTTCTGTCTTGACTGATCGTTTCATGGTAGACGTGTGTGTCTTTGTCTAGGTAATACCCCACAGAGGACCTCCACGTTATCCGATGCTGACCCAGCAGGTGTGCAAACAAGAGGAGCATATCCACTCAGAACCAGCTGCACAACAGAGCAGTTCTCTAGAGGTGAGGTGAAGGTTCCTCAGCAAAAGAGAAGCAGAAAGCTTTGATGGATTTCTTGCTGACATTGGAGACGCTCTTATTTTTATTTATTGCACCACACATTATAAATTCAACTGAAAACACCACTGAAATCACTGTTGCATAGTAAAATGTTAAAAAATATATGTAAATGATTTTTTTAAGAATGTCTTCTAATTGAAATCTTTCGTTCTTCATCTAAAATAAAAGTTTATTGATAAGCTAATTTGATTATTCTTTGCCCAAACCCAGGCCGATGAAGCTATTTTCTCCCCGGTTTGGTTTCGGGTCTGAAAACAAAAGGCTCTGACTGTAGTATTAAGCAGTTGCTGCAGGATTCTGTATAAACATTAGGAGTTATTTATAGGTGTAAACTGTAATGTGGAAGTTTACCCACCAGGGAGCACTAATAAATTTCTTTCAGCTGGTAAATAGTTCATGTTTTAATCTCAATCAAGTTTACAATTACTTTTTTTTCTTTGTTAGCATTCTTGTTGTGTTTTTGACCTCCAGAAGGATCAAACTATTTCCCTTTGTGTGACTTATCAGGTAATGTGACCATGATTAATGTGGAATATTATTTATTTCCACTGTTTCCAGTTGAGTAAGCCCCTGAGGCAGGTCAGACTCAGACTGGCCGCCTGTCGGCTGACCCAAGGGGAGGAAGCGCTGTCAGACCTTCCTGGAGGCAGATGGAGCATCTCTCCAACCAGACATGTGAGTGTCTGTGTCTAAACCTTTGTTCTGCTTTTTTTAGCACATTTCCTATGGTCATGTTTGTTTGTTTGTTTTGTTCCTTGAAATGGATGGAATAACTGAAAACATTTGTCTCTCCACCCAGCAGACTGCTAATGCTTGTGTGCGGAGAACAGAGGAGGAACAGGAAACAAGAGATGTTCCTCTCTTTAGTAGTCAGCATGAATGCCCCCTTGTTCAGCAGAAGGTAACTGAATTTCTCAACATGCAGCAGTGAAATCAAACATGTTATGTTACTTTTTTTCAGTCTTCAGTTTTATACTTTTACTTTATTAATTTGTCTATCTTAGTGTTAGACAATAAACATGAACTTCAACTTTAAAAGTATTCTTACATCTCAAACTTTTTCTAATTTTCTCACACTATAACCACAACTTCAGTGTATTATATATTGACCTTATGTAATAGAGCAACACAAAGCAATTAGTAATGTGAAGTGGAAGGAATCGATGCCTAGTTTTACAAATAAAAGAAATAATCTAAAAACAGAGACTGAAACTTTTTCCAATTTGCTTCTTATAGCAGTTGTGCTGTGCTGTTTTGATTCTCAGATGATGAATTGAAGAGCTTTCTGTAGATGTTCAAAGCTCGGAATATAGTTTTATAAACTAATTCAGTTCCTTTGTCAACATGATGTGTGTTTAAGAGTACAATCCTCCACACACCTTCTGTATTTATAGGTGCCTAACTAGTGGCTAACATGCTGTTCACATGTTAGCCACTGCGGCTCCAAATGGTTGGATTTTCCATCCATCGATTTTCATTACACCCTTGTCCCTTAATGGGGTCGGGAGGGTTGCTGGTGTCTCTCCAGCCACGTTCCGGGTGAGAGGCGGGGTCACCCTGGACAGGTCACCAGTCTGTTGCAGGGCAACACAGAGACAGACAAGACGAACACACACTCACACCTAGGGACAATTTGGAGAGGCCAATTAACCTGACAGTCATGTTTTTGGACTGTGGGAGGAACCCAGAGAGAACCCACGCATGCACAGGGAGAACATGCAAACTCCGTGCAGAAAGACCCCGGGCCGGGAATCGAACCCAGAACCTTCTTGCTGCAAGGCAACAGCTCTACCAGCTGCCCTATGGTTGGATTTTATTTAGGAATATTGCAGTAAGACAAGTAAAATTTCACTTTTTATTTTCCAAATAAAAAAAAAAGATTTATTCTTTTAATTCCACTTTACAATGGTGCTTCCTTATGACATGAAATGCTAATAAATTAACAATGAAGGTTGTGGTTATAATGTGGCAACATTGAAAAAACCACAGCAGGGATGAATCATTTTGCAAGATGCTGAGAACAGTTGAGAGTAGGGCTAAAATGATTAACTGTGATGAACTGATTATTGAAATAACTGTCAACTAATTTACACAGAGACATAGACAGATTTTATTGTCATTCGATTGTACATTTAAAGATGTACATCTTTAAAGAAATTTTGTTGCAAGGCTCCAATAACAATAAATAAATAATAAGAAAAGTATCAATATATATATACAATAAAAGTAAAATATGTAATATGTATAACAATAATGCATAATAAATACAATATGTAAATAAAAGTATGTTGTATGCGATTAGTTGTAAACTGGAGTATACAGATAGAAAAAAAGACATTTGCTGAAAGAACAACACAGTTTGAGCAGCAAATAAGCCAAAACTATAAAAAATATAAACATTTAGCATTTTATTACATCTCATCTTTTTAAGTGGGAGAACTTGCACAATTGGTGACTGACTAAATACTTTTTTTCCTCACTGTACATGTTTGCACTAAAAATAGTTGTAAAAACTCTACTTTTATAAATACATCGATCAATCCATTTTCTGTACACCTTTGTCCCTAGTGGGGTCAGGAGGGCTGCTGGTGCCTATCTCCAGCTAACATTCCGGGCGAGAGGCGCGGTCACCCTGGACAGGTCACCAGTCTGCCGCAGGGCATTTATAAATACATATTTATATAAAATATATTTATATACATATTTCCCAACAAATGAAAATTTAACAGAAATCTGAAACTTTCATTCTGGAAAAGTGAAGAATTTTAAAAAGAGAAAACTAATAAGAACTATATTAGAGACAGATTTGTATTTTTTATTGTTTTTGCCAATATTATTGTAAAAGTTACAGAATACAAATTCATTCCCCACTTTTTAGATTTGCATAAAATATATGCATTTTATGCAATTTTTATGTTCCACAATAATCTTAATAAAGTAAATTCAAGATAGTTGTAAAATGACAAAATGTGGATGTGAATACTTTTGCAGGTTGTCTTGTCCCTAATATCTCTTTTGTATGTTTAAGGTGAGCAGAAACACCCTGTTGAATCCAAATAATTCACTCTTTGATCACGGTTCTAATATGAGCCTAGAAGTCTCAAAGTTTCTCTGGCCAATGACGGATGAAGACAAAGTGAAAAAGCAGGTAGATGATGATTAGATTTTACTTGTTTTTCTACTGTTCAGCTGAAATTTCACAGCTGACTCTTTGCCTTTCTCTGCAGCGTCAGTCTCAGTTCCTGAAGCACCGCCGCCTGGTCATGAACACTGAACGGGAGCAGGTGAAGGAGAACCAACAGCTCAGGAAACACCTGAAGAGGACTGCAAGGTGACCAGACCAGCACTGCTCCTCCTGCATCACTTTCTGCTGCTGTTTTCACCCAACAATAGTGTTGATAGACCTCACTCTAAAAGTGTTTTTGGGCTGTAGTTCATCTTATGGACTTATTTACATTAATCTCACTTAATCCTTTAGTTTAGTGATGACAACTTACTTTTTTGTGTTCAATTATCTTAAAAGTTACAAAGTTTTAACTTAAAGGAACATTTTACTTTGACTTTACTTGAAACAATTGAGTACAATGCCAGTTTTGTATCCTATATCTGACCAACTCAATTTACTAAGTTTATCCAACTCAATTCATAAAGTTTATCCAACTCAATTTAGTACGTTTTTATGACTTGATTCATTAAGTCTGTTTAACACAACAAATTTAAGTTGCTCTTACTCAAATCATTTATTTTTTCTAATAAATAATTCATAGATTAATAGATAGTCTTTATTTTCATATGTGTCATACACCCTTCTACAAGTGCCCAGCCCACATGAGCTTACAAGACACAATAAAAACATATACAAACAAGCGGATGGACATAGATATTCTTTAAACAAAAAATGGCCTTTTTCTAAAGTGGCAGGCCTTCAAAATAAACCGTGATAACTGAAACACAACTCAGTACACACCTTATATTCCAGGTCACAACAATATTTGACTCAGGTTATTTTACCTTTGTTTACCTGGCTGTGACGCATCACAGCCGCTGTAATTTCTGAACGTTCAATAAACGACAAACTTGGACTAATTAACTCGTTTGTTTGTGAGTATAAGTCATTCACAACATCAAATAGGACAAATATATTTCATTAAGTTTTAACAAACAAATGGCTCCTTCCACAATAATTATGTGAAATTAAATAAATTTTGTAATATTTAAAAAAAAATTCTTTCTGGCATCTTGCTTAGAGCACAGAGTCTGAGAGGCTTTTTCTCTGTCAAACATACTATTTATTTTCATCTCTTATATAATGGAAATATTGATGCTAATGAGATTTTTTCCAAAATGACAAGCGTCTTCAACCTGCACAGTTCCGCTGTTGAAAATGAGGAGCAAAGGTTTAAGGTGACACATCTGGAACCTGTTGGAGGAAAAATATCACAACTTCATAAGATGCACTTTTAACTTAACTGTACTCTTTGGTTCCCCCTGTCAGTCTGTAGTTTCTCATATTGACGTCATCAAACCAAAGTTCAGATCTACCATAACTGACTGACACCTGCTGGCCTCAGGTTTGCAACCAGCTTCTGACTGAGAAACCAGTAACCTCCTCCCAGTTTCAGAATCTCACCGAGGAAGAAACTGTGTTAGGTTTTCTATTAGTTTATTATTTCTGCTATAACTGATGTTTATTCGCATGTAAAATAATTCAATAGAGTTTCATTTACAGTTTTTATGTCTTCGTGTCGTAGTAGATCTCAGCCGGCTGATGAGAGAAAAAGTAGATCTTGGTCTCAAAAAGTTTAGGCACCCCTGGTCTAAACCCATTTTGTTCCTCTGCTAGTAAATTACAAAACCCTAAGTACTTAACTAACCTTTCATCTTGTTATGGATTCTGTGTTTTCCTCCATCTATTTTATCTGCTACACGCATACGCTTCAGCTTACATATCCATGTTTATGTGTGACTGTCGCCAGTCACACATAAACAGACTGAAACTGGTTAGACTACCGTTTAGGGAGGGTACAGATTGCAGAGAAGAATAAAAGCTAAACTCGCGCTACAAAAATTTGAAATAAACCAGGTTGTTTTGAGACTTCATTTGACAGATTATTGTAACCCATAATAGCCTTCCCAAATTTTAACTTATCAGCAGCCTTATGAAGTTCATTTTCTAAAACATAAGAGTTTAATTGAAGATTTGAGAAACTCCTTGGCATAAAACTTTCAATTAGATTTTTAATAGCTACTGTTCTTTCTAAATAAGAATAATCCCTCTCAGGAGAGAAACAACTATCAGAAAAGAAATCTCCAGATTGCCACTTGTGCAAAACCTTGCCAATATCAAGACATAAGGAGCCATCCTCCTGAGCCACTTCTAAGGGGATCTTTTTAGTTTTTCTGGGGCCTAATTGATTGATCAAGTTCCAAAATTCCTTAACTGTCTCACTACTAGGCTGCACAGTGGTGCAGTTGGTAGAGCTGTTGCCTTGCATCAAGAAGGTTCTGGGTTCGATTCCCGGCCCGGGGTCTTTCTGCACGGAGTTTGCATGTTCTCCATGTGCATGCGTGGGTTCTCTCCGGGTTCTCCGGCTTCCTCCCACAGTCCAAAAACATGACTGTCAGGTTGATTGGTCTCTCCAAATTGTCCCTAGGTGTGAGTGTGTGTGTGCGTGGTTGTTTGTCCTGTGTGTCTCTGTGTTGCCCTGTGACAGACTGGTGACCTGTCCAGGGTGTACCCCGCCT
>CAEGAE010081918.1:0-14789 GCA_903067095.1 Girardinus metallicus | reverse complement strand
CATTAAATTCATAAATGATTATGTTTCATAAACAACTCTAAACAGGTGGGTTTTTAGTCGAGATTTAAAGGCACTCATGTGCAATACTTGATTGTCATACTGGTGGTAATGTATCAGGTGTATTGGGGATATTTATTGTTAACGTGGTGTGAAAAATAACTAGTTTTCACTAACTCAGCTGTCAGCTCCAACTTAACTTTATGAGTATGAAGATGTTTATTCTACAAAATCTAACTTGGTTGTTTATGACCAGTAAAACTGTCACATGTCAAAGTGTTTCCCTTTAGTCTGACGGAAGGAAGCTGAACTTATACTTCAATGTTTGGTTCCGAATGTTATATTTGCTTAGACTAGCACACTAAAACCAGCTTAGATAAAAGCTTTAGGCGCAACTAAACTCCTTATTGAAAATTCACATTAAGGTGAGTTGGGATGTTTTACAGTAAGATTTTCTTGAAAGTTTATGTTAGTAACTTGCCTGCAGCAGGTAAGTTACTTTGTGTCAGTCTTTGTTGTTTACTGTTTAACTTATCTTCATTATATCACAAGATGCCACTGGTGTTTGACCCAGTTACTATAGATATAAACAGCAACACTCTGCATTTGCAGTACTCTGTGAGAAATATTTTACAATTTAAAGCCTTTGTGTACACAGAATGAAAGCATAGTAGTGAGTTCATCTTTTAAAATCATTTAAGTGGTTTTATCATGTCAGTGGCATTTTAATGGGTTCTGCAGTGGGTTCAGGGATTTTTCAGTAATGACACTAGCTCACATTGATTTTGTTTGTAAAAGAACACAGAGTTGTGTGTCAGTAGCATATCTCATTTTATCCTGATGTTGGCTTAAAGAATCGTCTGCCTGAAGCGCTGTTACTTTAGTGACTTATTCAACATCTTATTGGCTGGAAAGCTAATTTCTGTTTGGTGATCCTTAGGCAGTTAAAAAGAAAACAAGTGAAAAAGACGTTTTTTTTACTCACTTTTTTTTGTATTTCTGCTGAAAGAACCTAAATATTGTTTTAGGAAGCATCCATGTTTGAAATCTAACCTGATGATAAAAAGAAAATATATTTAGTGTCATATCTTTAAATGTCCCCATGTTAAGTTATTCTATTGAATATCAATATGTCATATGACTGACTATGATTGATGGATTTTGGCTTTTTTCATATAGCTGTTTTGCTCCAAGAGAGCAGTCTCAGTAAAGTGTTGGAACGGCAGTGTCTTGAGAGGTCACAGCCTGTGGGGACGCTCTTACTTTCGTCCACTACTCCTGAGGAGGGCCTCTCCGAGTCATTCTCTCAGCTGCTGCCTGCTGACCAACAGTACCTGCACTTCCGAAAAGGTAGTCTCCTGCTACCCCCTGAGGTGAAGAAGAGGCTGCAGGAGCGGCGGGGATCAGAGCCTCTGCCCAACTCTCAAACTGTTCATTTGGAATCCCATCATCACCACATGGAGGGCTATGGACACCACCTTCATCTCTCCAGCTGTCATGAATGTTTAGAACTGGAGAACAGCACCATCCTCTCTGTCAAATATGCCTCGGCTGAGAACATTCCAGATCTACCTGATGACACCTCTGTGGGGCTGGATAGTGTGGATGGGTGTCTGGCTGAACTAGAACATGATTCTACGGGATTTTTTGGAAAAACACCAAACATTCTTGTGTACACAGGTGGACGTGAAGAACGTTTCCAAGCAATTCATCAACTTTTGTTAGACTGCATAAATGTGGAAAACAACACTATTTATCCCCTCCTGCAAGAACAAGCACTAAGTGACCCATGGCTGGAAAACACCAGGCTCCTGGTTTTGGCGGAAGAGGAATCCTTGACTGCTGAGCTTCAGACCCGCTTTCTTACTTACTTAAGCAAAGGTGGGAAGGTGCTAGGGCTGGGCTCTTCTTTGTGCCCGGCAGGTCTCCATCTGGAAGTTAAGGAAGGACAATTCCTCCAGTGTAGGAAGTTGATCTTCACCAGAGAAGACAGCACAGAGCTGGAAGCAACCATTCTGGCAAGTGGAAAGGTCTACATTCGGGATCCTCAGGGAGGAGGGGAAGTGGAGCTCTGGGGGGAGCTGAGAAGTGACGTCACCAACCAGAGAGAAATGGTTATTGTCAGGCTAACTCATGGAGCTGACGGCGGGGAAGCTGTCTTTTGTCAGGTAAAGATATTATACATAAGGAGTGCAAATGTTAATGGTACAAATTTTAACACCAGGACAACAGTTATATGTTTTCAGGTTTTATGCTTTTGGGTTAGAACCAGGTTGGAAATGGAGCTTCAAAATGAAAAATGTTTCAAAATTTTGCATTTTTTTTTACATTTTGAAAAAACACATTTTTCAAAATGTATAAGACAGGCTCCCAAAGCTCCTGTTCACAATCTCCGTCCGACACTTTTAGGAGAATCACATTCATCTTTAGAACCACTGGAAATGTTTAGGATGGATTGAAGTGGATGTTTACAAACCAGGCGGGGATTGTGAAGTGCAGCGTAATTCTGTTAATAGGGTTGTCTCCTATCTTTGCTAAATAGAAGACAACCCTCTGTCCAGAAGGATATTGCTGCTGGGTGTCCATATCCTCAGCAGAATTAAATTAAAATAATGATTTTGCTTCATCCAATTTACCTTTTCTTTTACATTTGCAGTTCTGATTATGGTGGTTGTGGTAGTCTGAAAGTAGGCGCTGATTTTGACTTTTTAAAACTACAGAGTTAAACTTTTGATCAGCTGTTTGTGCCTGTTTTTTTGTGTCATTTTACATTTTGAAGTTTAAGTAACAATCTGGTTATGATTCACCAGCAAACCTGATTCGGTTACTTCTCTGGTGCTAAGGTTTTTATCAGGAGAGTTTTTGATTTGCTAAGATGCCTCTAATTGTAAAGGTTTGTTGGGTGTTGTATCTCAGATCATCTGATCTTTTTTTTGCTACCCTTCAGCTGCTGTAGCAGTTGGTAAAGAATTCTAGTAATAACTCATACAATGATCAGAGAGCCACAAAAGCCAGACAAAAAAACACAAACATCAGGCAGTAGGGAAGTTAATTTAAATTTATGCTCCATACCATAAACACATCTTCAGAAAGCCTTCCTTTTATTCCTACAAAAGTGTGACATAGAGCTGTTAGTACAAATGTAGTGAAACATTCCTGCTTTACTTTGACAGTTTTTTTTTTTTTTTTGCATCTGATAAACGAGGAGAAAACTCATTGTGCATTTGAGAGTTTATTGCATGGTATTGAAATACAACTTGAATGCTCTTTTCAATTGTCAAGACGTTGACAATTTTACCCAGTATGCAGCTGTAATTTCCAACAATTATGACCAGAAACAGTCCCGTCCTGATTGGAAGTGATTGATCCAACCATGGGACACATTTTCATTAAATATTCAGGTCATTAGAGTATCCATCGAAAAGTGTGAAATGTTATTTATATTCCTAATTTTTTATGGAGTGTATATTACTATGACCTACCATTGCTTGATTTTTTTTAAATTTATTTATTTATTTTTACTTTATTATTCAATCTTGATCATCTGGCAAGGGTTCACATACAGGAAACCCTTGGCTGGAGTTTGGTTCATTTATGTTTATGTTGTTCAAGATAATAATGTATGTTTCAACCAAATAAAATAAATCACATAAAACGAAATAATTAAAGCAGACTAAGGAGGCGATCATGCTGTATGGAAGGGTTCTAAACCCAGATGGAGGAAAAAACATCACACCGGCTGTTTCAGGGTCACTAAGACATCAAGGGAACTAAATGCACCAATTTTTCCAAACTGTCTTCCGAATTTTTTAATTTTGCAGCCCTATTTTCTACTTGATGTGTTGGACTGACTGTTAAAAATAATTATAATCATGATATGTGTATGTATGTTTCTTTAGGTTCATTTTGACATTGCATCCTACTCACAGAATATGGATTCAAAAGATTTTGATGAGCTGAAGGTCAGCAATGCACTGCGATATGAAATTTTGACAGAAGTCCTTAATTCCTTGGGAGTCAGCTGTGAACCAAGCCAGACTTCTGCCCCAAGTCCTGTCTACCTGCTGGCCACCTCCCAGGTATGTGACAAGTGAAATACTTCCTCACTGTGAAAAAGTGTCCCACATCATGGTACTTGAATTTTTGCCAACAAAGGAACTAAACTTGGGATTCAGAATTTATCTGGTTTTTATGTTCCAGTCCATGTGCATTCAGAATGTGAGCAGTTGTGTTTATGGACACTGTGAACAGGAGTTCACAATTATAGATCACGCTGTAATTGGAAAATTGTTAAAAAATTCTGAAAGAATAAAAAAATTAGAAAAGAGAATTTCTTTTGCTGCATTTTATTACATTATTATCATTTTGTTCTTCTTCCTACCTATATTCAAGTATAAATAGTGGTTAATTTATTCTCCTGATATTTTTCATAGTACACAGATGGAAACAATCTGACTCGCTAAGTGCATGCAAAAATCTGAGCAAATCTGCAGAGGTGTGACAGCAGGTCTATCTACAGAAGGCTTGTATAAACATGAGAGGGCAGTGAGCTAAAGTGTCATCAGCCATTTTAAACACGTTTCCTTCCTGTTCAGTTTAGAGAACAGGGATATTGTGCATATCATTGAATGCAAATGATTTATGGGCAATACCCTGAAGTTTTCTCTCTACTAAAATTATTCCTCTAAATAATTTATGTCCACAAACACTGCTTATATTGCTCCTTCCTACTTAACCGCCATTTTCTAACTAAACCTAGACATATTCACATTCCACTCAGGATGCCAAGGAAAGTTTTCTGAAGTTCCTGCACACACGGGCGGATGAAGATGCTATTGTTCGATTCTCCAAAGCCTCCTTCAGGGTAGCGTCCAGCCCTGAACCACATGAAGGTCCCTCGGACTGTCTGTCCTTGGTCACAGAATCCCAAGAGATGACCCAATTTGATATGGAGACTTACTGCAAAAATCTTAAAACCAACCATCTGGGAAACACCCTGCTCTACGCTGAGGTCACCACTTCTACCATGAATCTGCTGGAAGGGTAACATCAATTTTACAATGCTTTTTAACGCCTGAAATGTCTGTTCAGACCAGGATTTATTGTTTATTACAGATTAAAGGCAGTGATTTTAATTTATTGAGTATAATTCTTTCAAAGCTATGGTTTATTAACTGATCAGGGACAGATTGCAGCAAACCATCAAGTCTGCAAAGAGACTTGATGCACAAGTCTCTTTGCAGACTTGTGCATCAAGTCTGCATTTGGGACTTTTGTAGTTCTAGGGTCAGGGAAAGCACAGTTAATCTCTCTGCAGATCCCCAGAGCACGGTATAGCTTGAGTTGGTGTGGCTTTAAATGATAAATATGAATACATTTTCTAACAGTTTGCTGTGACTGAGGGCCCAAACTAATCTGTCAGCTGACCTCCTGGTAATAATTACTGACTTGAAATGGAGAATTTAATTTAATTTTATTTCATTTCAGGCAATGAGAGAAAAAAATATTTTTATATATAAATCTAAATGTCTGTTTTCAGATGTGCTTAAGCATTTGATACGCAAAGCAAATACATTTAATAATATGCCAGCAAAACCCTACCCCATAAGTTCAGCAGGTGTGAGCAATTTACATGTTTTTCCCTTCATATTGCAGACGTTCTTACCACATGGTCTTATTATGACTTCAGGTATCAAATATTTTACTAATTAAGTACTATTTTAAATAATCCATTGATTTTATTTTATTTTTTTGATTATTCAGTTATACATGTTATTTAAGGAAAAATACAAAGATGACATCAACACGCTCAATTGCACAGATTATTATTAGGGATGTACAATATTAGGTAAATAGACAATATGTGACAGTGAGAGTATAACTTCTGATGAATACTTAATCAAATAGTTTATAACCAAATGTTTATGTCTACAAAAACAATGTATATGTAGTTTCTTAATACCCTTCTAAAACATTTTTACTGCATTAAAAGATCTGAAAACATGATACATGATACATATTCAATAAAACAGTGTACTATTAAACTGTTAATCTATTTCAGTAACTCACTTCATGAAGTCATATAGATTAATTACACACAGACTGACATTTTAAAGTCTATATTTCTGTTAACTATAATTATTTTCTGGTTACATATAATGCAACCCAATATGTAAGCTTATAATATTTTGTCAAACCAATTTAAAAGATTTTTTTTTGAACAAAATGTGGTCTTAATAAAATATATGTTTCATACTTTCTTAAAGGATTTTATTTCAAGAAGGTACTTTTATTCTGATAATCAAGCCTTATTGGATGGTATATTCTAATTCATTGAATTTCAATATTACTGCAGCCCAGAAAGTTGATTATGTTGATCTATGTTGTGTTTAGAAATCAGGGCTACACAATGAATTGTGTAGCCTAATTCACAGACAGTTAATGTTTGAAAAGGACCTTTATGTTTTCATAATGATGCTGATGTTTTTCACTTTACCAGAGCTACCGATCATGTATAATGACACCCTTTCCTCTCCCTGCTGTTTTTCCCTTTAACTGTGTATGTTCTTTCATACGCTGCTAAAGGGGGATAGGCAGGCTGGAACTAATTTATTGCCTCAGTGACCTTTCCACAGCAAATGGAAGTTGCTTCTAGCCTTCTTTGTTTGTATCCACACACGTGGGTAAAAGTGGTGTCTTGAGTGGGTCAGTCGGGCTGCAGGTGGCACCAATTAAAACTGTCAGAAAATTTGAAAAATGGGCTCTGGAGCAGCATTGAGTTGATTGGAACAGACATAGTTGTCATTAAGGTTATAGGGAAACTAAAGCTGGGTGAATGAGTACAGCAAATAACCCCAGATCTACTGCTGCAGTTTGATTTCACTGACAACGTTAAAGATTCCAGATGTCCTTCTCAAGCAACCCTTGATTAATGTTATTATTAAGACATGAAACATGTCTGTTTCATGTCTTCCAGTATTTGCATTGATGTATTGATAATACTGGATATTTTCAGGCAAGCCCTCTTTTTTGGTTTTGAAAAGAGCTAAGCTGGAATCACAATGTCAAATTAAGCTAAATTGCTCAATTAGCCTGTAGTGTTGTTGAAATAAATATTTAGGTAAAGACTAAATTAACAACTTGTGAGAAATCTGCCATCCTGTGGAAAACCTTTTAAAAATGAAACTCCTTATATAGAGGCTGGCAATTTTTCAGATGGCTGTGTTATCCAACAAGAAGTATAGAGTTTTTGAGTGGTGACTTCTTCCATCATGGCACTGCTTTATAGGAAATTATTAAACCTTCAGATAAAAATAATCCTGCTCTCATGGTGCATTGTCTCTTTGTTTAAGGAGAGAAGTAAGCCACAAGACATTTAATAAAGATTTAATTGACACTATGTGTCTGGAAAAAAAAAACAGTACTGGCTTTATCATCTAGAATTGGTTAAGACCTCACAGAGATGATGCATGCAGCTACAAAATGTCCCTTAACTCTTGACCACAACATCTATTGCACAACATTACTTTGCCATCTAAAAGGCTCTTCACTGTTACATGAAGAATATTTAAGACAATGTCATTGGACCAAAAATTCAGTCTATTTTCTATGAAAAGGTGAGACTTGTTCAAAAAACTGGAGATGGTGCAACTTCTAGCAGCAAACATTTTAGCCAAAACTGTATAACCTTAATGTACACACAGTAGTTTTATTTTAGTAGTTGAGTTTGGTGTCACAAACATCAGGTAGAACACAGGTGTTTTTCATAGCAATGAGTTGGCTTTGGTAAATGTGTCTCAGTTCACTAGTAAACTGAAAGTTTACAGTAATATGAGTGTTTCGTTCATCTGTCATATAAAGCCTTTAGTTGAATGTTTGAACCATCAGTCTTGGTTAGGGATGTAAACAATTAATTGACTTATGATTAGTTGCCGATTAATGGTTTATTATACTAAAATTGCTTCTAACGGATTAACTAATAACATCCGCTTAGACCTTCTTTCAATGTTGTAGATTGGCCGCCATCCTGCAGACACTCTTTAGGGAAGTTGCAGGTTTTCTCTGGTGGGGTTCTCACTTATGTTTGTTGACGTCCCAAAGTCTTAGAAATGCCTTGTAACCCTTTGCAGACAGATAGATGTCTATTACAAATTTTTCTTTCAATTTTAACATTTTTAGACGATAGGTGACTTTTTGAATTCTGTCATCAGAGAGCTTTTTTTGAGAAGCCTTATTATATCTGCAAATGAGATGATTGTATTGTGATAGAATGAGTTGTATTGATTTGATTCCATTTTAGATGAAATATAAAACATGCAGGACTCATATTCTCAAAGAATCCTAAGACTAACTCTAGCTCCTGATGAAGTCATAATAGGAAACATCTTAGAATTTATGGAATTCTACTATTTTTTTTTAGAATTTACATAAATAAGATAAGCTATGTGTATTGTTCAGCGCCTTCAAGAAAAAGTTTTAACATGCATCTCTTAGATTACAGATGTAATGGTACTTGCATGAGTTTGGCTAAATCAGACAAAAGTTTATGCTTTTATGGAATTAGCATGGTTAATGTCTTTCTGCACTGACATTTCTGGTGTACTTCACTGAGCTCAACCTCTGCTCCAATGGTCTCTGCACAATAAAGTAATACATACATAGTGGTAATGTGTTGGTTGATTTGGCCTGTTTATCTCATTAAGGTTCTGTCATGATAGACACCTTTTAGACAATGAGCAGGTTATTTCTACAATGCTCACAAATTGACACGAGCATCTTTAGGCAGTTATCGAGACAAAAAAGACTGTTGAAATAAGTGTAATAAGTAAGTACTCCTCTTCAACAGACCATTTGATTGGTCAATTAGCACCAGAGCTTCTGGCTTTTTTACTATTTTTTTAGCAGTAAGAACCTTGACATGCCAGCCAGCTACTTGTAGCTTCAGCATGTCTCTAATTAGCAGCTTATATATACTTTATAACAAATATGTGGTTTTATGGTAATTATACCTTGTCTTTATAAAATGTTTCTATTAATATACTTTGTTTTTTATTTGTGATATGGATTGAAAACTCCAGTTATGTAGTTGTTGAAATAATGTAAAGTATTTACTGCAATAAGTAGATGCTGCTGGTACTGAGTTGAAGTAGAAATATTTCGTTAGCAGAGAGAACACTTGGCACATCCACAGAGTATAATGATTCTTTTCCTGCTCTGCTAAATTTGATCCTTATGCCTGGAGCAACACTTGCACTGCTGACTTCTACTCAAACTGCTAAGAAATCAGTGAGGCCCCTTTTACAAATCTGTTTTGTATGTGATCTACACAAAAACTGACTGACTTGTTTTAGGCAGGATTGCTTATTTTGAGAACAAATCTTGTATTTAAAAGCTATGTTTTCTATCAACCCAGAATCAGTTTAATCGTGAAAAAAGGTTTTGTTTTAACACAAAATGCTTGTTTTCTTTTTGTTTGTTTGTGTTGTTTTCTTACAGGTTTTCATAAAGAATTTTGATTCCTTAACTGTAGCAACTTGTGTAGCATCTTTGGCCAATCAGCTCTGGCCATATTGCAGCTTTGCTTAAAGGGGCCTTACTTGTTATGGAAGGTCACCTCTAGGCTGTCTGGTGGTCTCTTCTGGCACTGGCTTTTGAATGTCTTTGGTGGTCCCCTCAGTTGAACTTCTGAACTAAATTGTAAGCAATTAAACAAAATTCTAGAGGATTAAAAATTGGCCAGTAGGAGAATCTCATGGTAAAAGGCCACAATTTCACAATATTAACCTAAGCATATGAAAGATAACGTAATTAACTTGTTTTTATTGAACACAAAAAGGCAAAATATTTCCATTGCTCCTGCTAAAATAATTTTATTACAGAGACAGTATTGTTGTTAATCAAAAGCACCTAGATTAGATTTTTTGCAGTCAGCTGTTTCATTTAACCATAAGAATAGATTGCAAATAAGTGTTTTTTCATTTAAAGATTCTTTGAAAAAGCAGGGATTTGTGGGCAAAATTTGGGTATGATTTGAGCTGACTCGTTGCAGTTCATGCATAAAATGTGGGCCAAAATAATCGCAACAGCAAAATTCTTTCAAGCTGCACAAAACCCAGAGTCAGAATAAAAATATTTTTTTAAGAAGAGCTTTTTTTTAAAAAGATGTTTTATGCAAAATTTTTAGGCAGCTTTTTACTTGCTGTGAAAATGTGTGGCAGCCACTGAAATTTTCTCTGTGGAAATAACAAATTACAAAGCACCAGAACTCACCTTAATACACTGAAATTTGACTGTGCAATATTGTTTAATTTGAGGAGCATCAAACTCAATGTTTTTTATGATTTTAATCTTTTATTGTTTAAACTTGAACAATGAAACTGAACCACATTTATGCCCATACAATAAAGTAAGACATATACACACACAAGATAAATAAATATAACAAAACTAAAATGAGAGGAAAATCGTCATTGGATGTAAACAGTACATTTCCTCTGTTTACATGTTAAATGTAAATGCGATCAGTCTGTGTGCAGAAATGCATGTAAATATTAAAGGGCACTTTCATTCTCACTGAAAAAGAAAATGGGATAGGATCAGCAGATTAACTTAACTCTAAATAGGTCAGAATTGATTCCTAAGGTGGAAAAAATGTAGAGAGTCACACATGTCCATAAATAGCTGCACAAAGGAATCCCTCAGTCTTTGGGCATGTGTCTTTATGAATAGAAGGCATCTGCATTCTGTAAATGTGCAACTTATAAGTGCAAAACACTCCCCTTTAGCCAGTTAAGCAATGCTTTTCAAGTTGGATTTCCATCATTCAGTTTGAATTACATGTATCTTTTTGTTTGGTGTGATAAAAAAACTTTGAGGCACACATTGCATTTAAATGGGTGATATTGCATTGTAGTCTACTGCCATGCAAGGTATATTCATATATCAAAAAGAACTGAAGGCCATTTATCAGTACCTCAGCTTTCCCGTAGTAGTGCAGCAGCCATCTCCCACAGATCAGTTCCATTAGAAAATTCTAATTTTAGCTGTTCCTCAGTAAACAGGATTATTTTATTTAATCACATTTATGGATTAGATTGTTCTTTATTGATCTGAATAATCAATGTAAATGTGCTTATGAAAGGAAATCTTGTTTTAAGGTATTTTCTGATGGAAAAAGCAATCATATGAAATTGAAAGTTAGACCTTTTTATGGCAGTGTCCGAAATGTGGAAGCAGTTCCTAGAGAATCAACTTCTGGCTGCATTTAAACCAAGCTTAAACTTGCTAAAATCCCACAGATATAATGATTCTAAAGAAGAGCTATTTTAAATCCTCAAACTAATTTCTGCTTTCACTTTTTCATCTTCCTTCCTCCTGCAGCTGTGTGTTCAGCCTACCGCCATACCCCCACAACCTTTGCAGGACACTTCAATTCAAACCACACTTCTGTGTCATACTACTTTCTTGTGAACATGCCATTGACGTACACATATTTTCTTCCAATGGACTATTAGCTAATCTTACTGCATATAGTATAGATAATGTCATGACATTTTAATGAATTATTTGTCCTGCGGTTAAGTATAATGATAACTTCCTAGCCTCTACTCTAAGTTGACATTTATTGGTCTATATATGTTCCAAATACAGACACAAAGATTAATGTTTCCTGTTTTCTGAAGTTTTATTATAGAGAGGTTAAACTCTATAGGCTGATAGGATGAAGCGTTGTCTGGTCTTTTCATTAGACTTATCTGCGGAGTGAGCTTTACTTGGACCAGTCTTAAACTGATCAGCCAATCTAATCATCATAATGACCTAAAAGGCTATGACTCTCTTGGTCTTTGCTCACCAATGGATTGCATTTGCCTTAATCCCATTTGGAAATGTGAGATTGTACTAACATTTTTTCTTTAATTTGATAAGCTCTGCACATTAGTGAGGCTAAATCTGCAGTTCAGCTTCTGCCTCTTGTGTATTTTTTTTGGCGTTTGTGACAATTCTTCAGTAGCTACACTTTGGTGAGAGCAACTACTCACCTTCATTGTATGTTTATTATTATACAAATCAAAATTAAAAATAGTGTTAAGTTTTGTTATAATAGAAATAAAATTTCCAACATGTCTTCAAAATAAAGTAAAACAAAAGAAGCATAAATAGTTAATTGAAGGTGTCATGAAGTCTGATATTTTAATAACCACAATTATTCACTGGTTTCTCACAGGATGGTGCTGCACTTACCAAAGAACACTGGTTTGGTAGCAGTAGCTGCTCGACAGACACAAGGAAGAGGTTAGTGCTAAACACGCAAAAACACCTTTTACACATAGTGTTTTGAAATACGTTAATTTTCTTGCTTTTTCAGGCCGAGGCAGAAATGCTTGGCTCAGCCCACTAGGTTGTGCAATGTTCACAGCTGGGGTCCAAGTTGAGCTGAACTCCAAGCTTGGTCAAAGAATTCCTTTCCTGCAACATTTGGCTGCTTTAGCCATCGTGGAAGCTGTTCGCACACTTCCTGGATATCAGGTATAAGCTTGAACACACCCTTAGCCCATCTCTTCTAACACTTACATTAATGGATTGCTGTACAGCGGGAAGTTCTGTTTGACTGTGATACCTCTGCAAACCACAATGAGCTAAAGAAAATATTTTTTTACAGGAGTAACATAATACGTAGCATTAGTCACACTTTGACCTTATTTAAAAAGGGACAATGTATAACATATGACTCTTAACTATTTAACATTAGCAGACCACTGGCACATCAAGATGAAAATAGAAAGCTTAAGAACATTTAAGAGTTGAAGTAATAACCAATAAAATACACAAAGGAAAACATAATCCAACAATATCATCACATACAGACATATGATATTGTACAATGTATGTTCAAGCTATGTCGTCAGGCAAAAAGCTGAATTGAGACAATTTTGATGGCAAAAAATAACAGTGGGGCGCGATATAATGAAGTTATCAAATTAATCAAAGATTATTTAATTAATTAATCATATTTTACCTAATGTTAATATTTGACACAATAAAGTTTTCTAATTCTAATAAATTTTGCACAATGACGGAATCAACAAATAAGCACAATTTCTATTTCAGTTCAGTAGAAACTGTAATGTTACTTTACTTTCATGGCTTGCCTTTATACAGCTGTACAATGCCAAATGCAGTTACGTTCAAAATGTCATGGCCTGTACGTGGACAGCTTAAAACTTAATATTGATCCTAAATCATGCAATAGTGTCGGGTGAAAAACTAGTGGTAAATAGTAAATTGCCTGTATTTGCATAATCCTTTATTTAGTCCAGAGGATCCCAAAGGGTCTACATTCAGTCATTCACACACATTGACATGCTGACGATGACAAGCTACATTATAGCTCTAGCTGCCCTTTGGCAGACTGATAGAAGTGAGGCTTCATGTCTGTTGTCTTGCCAAAGACAACAGACAGACCTAGGCCATTGCCCCCAATCAAAGAGAGCAACTTCTGTCTTGACAGAATTTAAAAGCAGAAACTTTTGTGTCATCCAGGTTTTTGTGTCAATTCCAAACTGACACAAATAGTCAGGATATATGGTTAAATATAGTTGTATTTTGTCAGCATAACAGTGGGAATTCATCCCATGATCTGATAATTTTACCAACTGGAAGAATATATACAGTAAAAAGAATTGGTCCAAGCACAGATCCCTTTGGCACTCTACAACTAACCCTGGATTGTGAGGAAGATTTATCGTTCACATGAACAAACTGAAATCTCTCAGATAAGATCTGACCAACCTCAGATTACACTTTTTCTTCACTATTAATGGTGAAAAATATAATGTAATGTGACAAAGGTTGAAAAATTTGTTGTTTGCAAATAGTGCTAATATGTTTTTCTCCAAAAATTCAAAGAAAATTGTGGCTTAACTCTGAAAACCACATGCAAATTATTAAATCACAGAAATCTCAAATTTTATTCCAATGTTACATGAAGTAAAAAAGACACCACAAGCATAATTTCATTATTTACATTGCATCAAATTCTTATAGTTCTTTGTATTTTTTACTGCCATGAATTTTGAGTAAATGCATACAATTGCAAATCCTTTTTTGTGTACTGCAAAACATGAGCAATGGGAATTCCTAACAAAATTGTCTTTCAAGCTCCCAGTAAGAATTTAGTGGTTGTTCAGGAAAGTGTGTTGCTATAATACTACGTATTAGGCATATGATATCCATAGAAAAAGCAGGAGAACTACTCCAGTAAGTTGTCTGCAAATAAATAACTGCAAAGAAGACATATTATCATATTAAATCAGAGAGGAAAGCAGTAAGTATTGCCTTGCAATTTCTACAAATGTCTCCGGTTGCAAGTATTCTCAGCAAAAGCAAGTTTTCTGAATAATTTATGTGCAGTGGGGGAAAAAAAGTATTTAGTCAGTCAAGTGGATCTCCCACTTAAAAAGATGAGAGGCCTGTAATTGACATCATAGGTAGACCTATGAGAGACAAAATGAGAAAAAAAATCTGAAAATCACATTGTCTGATTTTTAAAGAATATATTTGCAAATAAGGGTGGAAAATAAGTATTTTGTCAATAACAAAAGTTCATGTCAATACTTTGTAATATATCCTTTGTTGGCAATGACAGAGGTCAAACGGTTTCTGTAAGTCTTCACAAGGTTGGCACGCACCGTTGCTGGAATGTTGGCCCATTCCTCCCAGCAGATCTCCTCTAAAGCAGTGATGTTCTGGTTCTGGCGGCGGCAACACAGACTTTCAACTCCCTCCAAAGGTTT
>CAEGAE010081917.1:0-11180 GCA_903067095.1 Girardinus metallicus | reverse complement strand
TCCTGCCAATGAGATATATATATATATTCCCATGTACACATTTTTCTCCAGATTTATAGGAATGGATATTTAAATAAATCCTGACTGCAAACCCAGGACCAGGAAGTATGGAGATGAGGGGGGGAAATATAAAAGGAAAATGTAATACAGACACCTGGGATAACTGTACACTTAAACTGACTGAGGCAAAGCGTCACAGCTTCTTTTCATTGGCAAAGGAAGAAAAAAAGGCATGACTTGACAGAAAATATCTGCTATTTATCTTTGCCATCATGACTGCAAGCCTTAGCTAATAAATTGATTTCCACACAAGTGACCTTTAATGTAAATAATTAGAAGACTGAGCAAATCTGTTGTTTTTTTTTGTCACTGGCCCACAAATATAACAAGAGAATAAAAACACCCTTCTAGCCTCATAGCTTTATGAAACCCTCTCCCCAAAACAAACAATGGTCATAGCATTTTCTGCACAGTTATAAAGTTTTCTTGAAACATTTATGAGGGGCTGCATTGAATCTAGACCTTCTGTTAACAACGTAATAACCCACATGCACGTTGAAACACATTATCCCCAAAGAGACAGTCCCTTACCTCTTTTCAGGTGAAGCAAATAAATTAAAGTTGACAGTTTTGATGCAAAACTACGACAATTTGTCTCCAGTGAGTCATGGAAATTTCTTTCAAATATGGAAAACTGACTAATATTCAATAGAGCTCTCTTTAAAGCTCAGCCATGTGAGCTCAGATCAGGCGCTGACAGAAGAAGCTGGATTTCCAAGCAAGACATCCATAGACTGCTGTCAGTGATCAGATTTATATAATGAATCCTAAAAATATCCTTGGAGGCAGAACAAATTGCTGCAGTGACATTTGGTAAGAAGCTGAGTCTGGAACTTACCACTTTGGTGGGCAAAGTTAAGGAAAAAAACAACATTTCTACAAAACCTGCATCCATGGTGATGAATCCCGGTTAAAGGTATGTTCATTCTTTTTATTCTAATCAGCTCCTAAAATAACTGTTCAGCAATAAATATTACAGTAATTTGCAGTTCGGACGCACAGATTACAATTTTTTGGCCAATCACGCGTCGCATCCAGCTCAGATTTGATGGCCAATGATTTCATTTTATTTATATTCTGTTCCAAGTCGACCGACCATCCATCCATACATCCATCCATTTTCTCCCGCTTTATCCTGGGTCGGGTCGCGGGGGTAGCAACTTAAGGCTCTCAACGACATTTGACAACATGGTTGTAACATGGTCACATTAAATGACCATGTTACTAAAATGAATAATATCTAACAGTAAGGAGCACATTATAGTTATTTTTCGTTTGATCAGGGATCACAATCTGTCATATTCCATTACTCACTATCCTATTGTGGAAAAATAAATACCACCTTCTGTAAAATCCAATATTAGCTGTGATTTAGCACTTTTTTTATTTTGGAAAGCTAAGAACAGAGTAGAAACAAATTAATTGATTTCAGTTTGAAATGGATTACAAAGCCATTTCAAAGCACACCTTATTTCCACAAAGTTCCTCTTTGGAGCTGCAATCTCCAAGAAAGCACCACTACCCCATACCTTCCCCAACCCCTCCAGACTAGCGGCAGCAGCAATTAGCAAACACTTGATGGAGCTGCTGTGCTCATCATACAAACGACTTCTCAGTACAACACTCCTAAGTAAGGTTGTAAATGACATAATTGAAAAAATGCGTTGTGTTGATGACGGGCTCAATGCAGAGTGCTGGAAAGAGCAGGAGCTTCTCAAAGAGACAGAGGCCAATTTCAAAGCATCAAATTGTGAAGACAAATTTTGTTTCAGCTATGTTTGATATATACAGCATTTTCATAACAACTATATTGTTGCTTGATAGTACTATAAAATGGCACAGGAGAACACGGAAAGCAAATAGTATCACCCATTTTCACATGCACAAACACCGTCCCACATAGATTCTGTCATTGAAAGAGTTTTCTAGTATATTCCTGTTTATCTCATTTGACAGCACTGGGAATGAAAAGACTATATCCCTTGGAAAACTAAATACTAACCAGTATCGAAAAATTTGGGTCAGCCCTCAAATTTCTGCTGCATTTAAAGTTTTCTTTTTGTCTTTTTATCACATAGAAGGGTTGCAGTCCAATTCCATGTTTGCATTTGGTGGTGAATATCTGTTTACCAACCGGGAAGGTCCAGTCAAGACTTAAGTCAACACAAACACAGTTTGTACATCGATGATTCTGTGCTGCGTTGTCCTGAACAGCCTGAACAAGACGATCAGTCCAAGAAGAAAACTGTAGTTCTGTAAAAAGAATGTAGGAAACAGGAGATGGTGGGTTCTTTGGCATAGAATCAAATAATCACAGCACTGGTCAATCACTAGTGTATAAAACATATCGAATTATGGTCCAGATGATCACATTATGGCAGAGCTCTCTGCGTCTTGGGAGTAGAGGTAAAAGGGAATAGTCAAGCCACACAGGAAATGATGATATATGAGAAGAGGTAAAGTATGTGGAGGTAAATCCCACAGAACTTTGCTTTTTGCTTCTGGCTTTAATAAAATTTCTCATCATGTACGTAATCTTGTTAAAACAAGTTTGTTTTTAGCTAAAGAAAGGAAACTATAGACATAGGATGTTATAATGCTTCTTTTTATAAATGAAAGAATGAAAAAGTAGTTAGAAAAGGATGTAAATGCAGATTTTTAAACAAAGTTAGTCAAGAAATGATTTGGTGGTAATAATGTTTACTTGATTGTATTTTGTGTTTTTGAGCAAAGTGGTAGTTTTTGGTAGTTTCAGATTGGTACTATTTTGTACCAAAAACACAATTTGTAATAATATTATTAATCATAATTTTGAATGTATCAATTATGATTTTATTTGTGAAATCCTCATCTTTTGCCATTGCAATATTTTCTCCAATATTTCATTTAGCATCTGGGTCAATATTGCCAGGCAACCAAATTTGACGTAATAAAATTGTATCACATTACACTTTTGAATGTTTTTAAAGGAATATGTCAGACTTTTCAAAATAAAAAGATTATAATCTCATCTGAAGCTGTTAAACCCCCATTTATTAGTCCTGGAGGCTAAAGCTAACAGCTAGTCAGAAAGGAAAACCACCAACTCTAATCTACATCATCTTTTTTTAATACAGTATTATAAACTTTTATACTAGAGCAGATAAGGTTTTCTTGTAGTTAAAGTGGAGATAAGAAAAGGTGCACCAAGAGTTATCGTCCAATGTGAAACATGTACAAGATCTAAAGGGTTTTCTGGTCACAGTTACTCAGAGTTTGTTGGGTCACCGTCTAAATTCCCAATCTTAAATACCTTTGTTGTAAAATAGCCACCAAATGCAAATGTGACAAGAGTTTAAACACTCATAATATAATAGCATAGCCAGCTATGATGTTTTTTGATTAGAGTTGTTTAAAGATTAAAAAAGTCTAGGGGATTAGCCATTAGCTTCAGCTTTTCGGACCAACTAATCTGGGTTTATATTAAATGAATACACAAAGAGAGTTATCTTGTGCAGGCAAGATTTATCATCTTTGGAAATAAAACTGATGTCAAAAAACTTTTCTTTGAAGCTGTGCAAGCCATACCAATAAATATGAAGCTGATATGAGCAGAGATTTCTTTCCTGTTTGTCGTCTGCAGGATGAATTATGTAAACTAGATATGAAACAACCTATGGATCACACATTTATCCAAATGGCTTAATGGGCTTAGATAATTTGTGTGTTAAACTGCAAACTAACAATAAGTGAACTGTTGTTTTATTGTAGAAAATGGCCTCAAACTGAACATCAATATCTTATTTGTATGATTTAATCCAAAATCCATCTCATACTGAAATCGTGGACTTAAAACAAAACTGGAGTTTGTGCTGATAATGTGGTGTGAAAAGTTGCTGCGTGATAATTGCATGATCCAGAACAATTTCCTTTGTCAGTAGGTGATTACTCTGAGTCTTTACTTCTTCAACATTAGTTTAGAGCAATTCATGTCTCATTAGCACACCAGTGCGGGCCGGCACATTAGTTATTTAAAACCCTGAGCAAGGACATAAGCTCAGATACTGCCAGAAAGACGCTCAGAGACACATCTCTGAATGTAAAACAGGTGTGGGGAGGCAAATCAGAGGCCTCTGGGGATTAGAGAGAGGGGGTTTTGTGTGGCTGTGCATTTAGAAAGACAATGTAAGAGTCGGGTGGAACGTGATGTTACAGACAAAGTATCTACGTGAAAGACCAGTCACTGAGCATAAAGGTGTAAGTGTAACCAAACAGGTTTAATAATTCCACCTATGCCATCTGTGTGTGTGGGACATCTGGTTCATTATTATGAAATACAATAGTTTAACTGAAATCTCTCCTCATATATATTCACAAACCACAGAACATCCATATTCCCATCACCTTTCCTGGCCTTTTTGTGTTGCGTAAAGCCCCCCGTGCATCCGTTTCCGCTGTATGCTCGCTAGATATCAAACGAGCCTTGAGTCAATATTAATCAGCGCACGGCAGACCCGAATAGGAGCACCTATTAACTCTCAAAGGGCAAAAAAAAAAAAAGAACACTACCCATGACAACACTGGTTTGGACAAGCCCCACCCACTGACAGCTGGCTCATTGTGTTGTGTGGCTCTGAGGCGGCCTTGTTTCCCTTTGCTTGGACTGTTCAATAACTAATCTCAGTGCTGCCAGCAGCATGTAGCTTTGAAAATGAAGAGGGTGGACCCGATAGAAAGTCATAATCGGCTCATCAGTGGTGTGGCGGTTAACTGGTGGATCAACTTGCCAATTCTTTCATGGCTTTTAAAGAGAGTAAACACATCCATTGAAAATAACGTGGGAACAAAATATTTTTTCTAAAATCTAAACGATATTTCCTTATAATGTTAGAAAGGCAAATGCTAACATTTGTTTGTCTACTGTTGTTTAATCTTTTACCAGTGAACAATGAATATCTGAAGAGAATTTGAACTTTTTACACTTATGCTTTCTGCAGAACGATTTGATATATATAAAATTCTATTTCTTTCACAGCACAATATTCTGGTATCCTTTTCATTATACATCCATTTGGCACACTTTATTTTGACTCATTTCAAAACATAATAGCTAGCTTAAGAGCAGCACTTCCTGTGGTTTAAATTTTAGAGAATAAATTCCTGCAAAAGTTTATCATAACACTACAAGCCTTCATGTATTTTGTTGGTATTTTCTTTGATAGACCAACATAAAGTAGCACATAATTGTGAAGTCGAAGGAAAAGGATGGTTTTCAGAAAATGTTTAAAAGGTCTTTCTTTGTACATCTACAGAGTGACAATTTTTCCCAGTCAAGTCTCAGTCAGATTGGACTTGACACTGATTCTCAGTCACATTCAATCTGGTTGTTGACTGGACAATTTTAACACATGGGCATGCTTTGCTCTAAACAATGTATAGATCAGGCTGTGTTTTTAAGTTTCATTGTCTTGCTGGAATCTTTAGCCTAGTTTCAAGTGATGTACATGTTAATAATTTTACCCAGAATTATTCAGCAATAATCTCCATCCGTCTTCCCATCAACTCTGACTATTCCCACCACCATAATGTCACCACTATCACTTTAACCCTGCATTTTACGTGCAGGGTAAAAGGTTTGGCCTCATCTGATCAGAACTCCTTCTTCCACATTCTGTTAAGTCTTGTGTGGGCTGTGGCAAACTGCTAAAAATACTTTTTTTGACTTTCTTTCAAGAATTGCTTATTTCTTGCTACTGTTAAAGGTCAGACTTGTGGAGTGAATCACTTATAATTGTTCTGTCAACAATTCAGCCACCTGAGCTGTGGATCTCTGCGGCTCCTCCAAAGTTACAGATGGCTTTTTGGCTGTTTTTCTGAGAAATTGTCCAGCCTCTTGTGCTGGATTTTTTATTTAAGTACACCAGAGTAAAATGGTTTGAATACATATATATGCAGGTCACATTTTCAGCCTTTCAATTTACTTTTGAAAGTAAATTGAACTTCACAATCAGACTTCACACTTCACTTTCTGTGTGTTACATATCAACTAAAATCTCTCCCAGAATACATTGTGATTTGTGGCCCTAATCTGACAAAATGTGAAGACAAAGTTCAATACTTTTCTCAGGCGGTATACAACCCTATAAGTCTTCTTTTGATTGTTCATGTGCTTGTACAGCTTTATACCCATGTATCCATGCAACACTTGCATGTTTACTTTGTGCAGATAATGGCATTGAGAAGTTAGAATCACTTTTCTCCTCATTTGTTTCTCCATCTGTTCACTGCACAGTATGATTGGATACTGATAAAACTGGAACAAATTCTGCTTTAAGTTCAGCTCAAAAAGGGTCAGCCAAAAGGACATCGCTCACAATCACAATATCCCAGTTAAAACCCAATTATTTAAAGGAGATTTTCAATAACATGTTGACCTGTCGAGTTGTCCCTCAGCCAACGGTCACTCACGACGACATCCCACATAAAACGTGAACATCCACAACAAGAATGGATTGGCCTGAAGTTGCTGCATACAGGGCACGCGAGCTGCCCCCTCCCTGCGTCACATGCAGGCTAATGAACAGTAGGCTCGTGTTCTTGATGGACGAGCCTATTCGGCCACATGAACCATGTGTACTCACCACTTTCTGCTTGGACACACACAAACAATCGGACACGTCTGGAGAGCTTGGGGCCCAAAACCCTAAAGAAGGGCAGATGGTGCCCAGGACTGAGGACCGCACCCACATTAACATGAGAAAAGAGTGAGGCAGGGGGGGAACAGGTACCCTCACTTCTATTTTTTGCCTTTATAGAGATTAAAGGGGAAGGGTTGGGGGGACTCATTTATCCAGCAGAGTCTGTGGCACTGATCTGGAACCCAATTAGGAGCATGATGTCAACCCAATAGTGGAGAATAATGGATTTAGAGGTATTGTTTTTGAAGGACACCTCCAAAAAGTTTTTTTTCCCCTACACATTCAAGTTTGTTTTGTATTTCTCATGTTGGTCTGTTAAGACAACATAAGATAAATGTGTCTGTCTTTTTAATTTCAGCACAAGGTTTGTGCAGAAGATATCTGTACTGTAGAAAGTGTTACCTTGAACAATATACAGTGCTGTGAAAAAGTGTTTGCCTTCTAATAGAGTTTTTGTGTTTTTGCTTGTTCGTCACACTTGAATTTCAGGTCATCAAACAAATTTTAATATTTGATAAAGATAATCAGGAAATGCAATCAAAGACGTTCTATTAAAATTATTAATTAAATCTGGATATATGAATATATAGTCTACAAGTGGCAGACAATTTAAACAATATGTCTATAATGTTCTTAAACCAATAAGTCTAAAATGTAATCCTTTGGACATCAGAAAATACAAAACCAAACACTGCAACATGACAATGACCAAAAACAATCCACCAAGGACTAGTTAAGAATTAAGAAATGGGAAGTCCTGGACCAAGTCAAAACCTACACCTTGGTTTTATTGAGATGCTGTGGGGTGAATTTGAACAAGCCATCCATGAAAGAAACCCTCAAATATCTGACAGCTGAAGATGAGGAGCGGGAAAAACTTTACTCCAACACAGAGACTGCAAGAAGAGTCTAAATGATGGTATTTCAATAAAAGGACACAAGCCACTGGAAATTACGGTGTTAAGACTTTTTCCTGAATTAGAATATAGATTGTTGTTAATATATTTTGATTAATGGGTTACATTTAAATAAATCACCTACTTTTACAAAATAATAAAAACATAGAATATACCATGATTAGGGAGAGTTGCTTTAGACATAAAATATTTTATTTTCTAACTATAAGTTTAAAAGCAATGATCTGTTACGTAATAGTTGTGTTGATGTCTCTCAATTGGACATATTATCTGTAACATAAACCCTCCTGCTGCCACAGCTACAAAATACGGTGCTCTCTTAGTGGAACGAGGCCGCTCTGTTGTTCTGCGTCATAAATCATTTGTACGATGCAGGTACCATCAGGTATTTTATGCCAAAGAAGCTCAATTTATGGCAAAGCTATAATCTGCAGAGGTTTATGATTTTGTTTCTGACCTGCAGCAATGCATCACGGCAGAGAAAAAGGTCTTTTTTAGAATAAATGGACCTGCAAGAAATATGCAGAGGGAAAATAAAAGTGTCTTATAGGCAAGTGTAGAGATATGGACATTTTTAAAAGCATATCTGAGCTCCCTCTCGTGGCTGTTGAGTGAATCTCTACAGCTCCAGAAATTGGAAAACAACGTAGTGCTGCAGCACCACCTTCAGTTTATTATTGATATATAATTAGTGTGTCCTTAACTGACATTTCAAAAGCACTGCATTTTTTTCAAAACAGGAATTAAAACTCAATTTTACTCAGGAGTGGACATATAATAAGATTGAAGTCAAAGCCATATTTATATTTCAAGTCAGAATATGTGGGTCACATTTGCACAATTTATTAAAGCAGATTTGTAAATTTGAGAACAAGTTGTTATACGCTTCCATTTAGCTGATCAAACAGTGACTGCAAAAAGAGTGTTTTTCAAATGTTGTCATGTTACAACCTCAAATGTTATGCTTTTACCTATTTTTTTATGATTGACAAACACAAAGTATTACATTGCATAATGATGAAGTGGAAGATCAGTGGGTTCTTATGTGGGTTTTAAAATGTTGTGCAAATAAAAACTGTAGCATGCATTTGCATTCTGCCAGTCTTTGCAAATCCACTGCAGTTTTGTGTGGAATGTGTTTACCACCCTCACACGGCCACACACTAAATTTGCCCATTCCATTTTGCAAAATAGCTCAGGCTCAGTGACACTGGAATAATATTGGAGTAAAAGGGTCTGAATATATAAACCACACTTCACATATTTTACCTGCAGGAAAATTTGAAAACCATGTTATATTTTCCCAAAGGTTCCCACATTATGAGATTTTTTGGTTTTGGCTGATCTTAATACAACATATTGAAGTTTGTAGTTGTAACATGACAAAACATGAACATTTTCAAATACTTTAGCAGCACACTGTATATTTTCATAAAAAAATTGACTATAATATGAAAGAAACAAAAGCTTATTCTACTCAGACAAAAAAAAACAAGGTGTGTTGTTTAAGTCTGATTCTATTCTCTTCCTGTAACTAAGTATGCTTCATTTATTCTCTTCCTTTACACTAGTGAATGTAAAATATCAGACATATTTTTTTTTTACATACCACACTGTAAATTCTGAATTACAGAGGTTAAATCATATGTAATTAGATAATGGCATATTTGCTTAAATCTCTTGCTAAAGTATCCTCTCTTCTGCATTCACACACGTATGAGCTTGAGTGACAGCAAATCCCTAATCCATAAGGTTAAATATGATGTCAGCCCACCCACTGCAGCCATAACAGCCTCAACTCTTCTGTAACTGCTTGCCACAAGGTTTAGGAGTTTGTTCATTTGTGGCCATGGAAGGCATTAGAACACTGAATCTAATGGTTTGGAGGGGTGAGTGAATACTTTTATTACTGTGCAACTTTAAGACCTGAAACAATAACATGGCAACGCACTGTGATAAAAAAATTATTCTGTAAAGCTCAAATTTCACCTAAAGAAATTTGTACTAAATAAATTTTCCTATAAGGATTGTGCCAGGCATCATAATATTTTATTAAAAGGGTGTTATTTGGGAGGGGGCCGAGTTGATTTATAAATATTACATATTCAACATATATACATTACTTAGAAAATAGACAAGGCAATAACTTTGAGTGCACAGAAAAAAAGAAAAGTCTGTTTTTGTCTGATATTAATGTATATTTTGGAACTTTTCCAGACATGACTTACATGGGCGAAGAGAAACTAGCGCCGTTTAACAGCAGATGGCGGAACTGCTGGCATGTTATGGATTATCAGCAGACTCTTAAAGACCCTTTCTGATTACTTAATGGTTTCTTGATACATCATCATGAGCAGTTAACACTAATGAATTTGTTCAATGCCCTTTGATTCTCTTTCCTCTTTTTCTATTCAAACTGGCTACACATAAGGACTAAATTAAAGTTAATTAAAAAAAACTGTAAATGTTCATATTAAAACTTTGTGTGAGCCTGAAATCTCAATTATAGCAGATTAATAGGATTTCATAATAATCTTGTGTTACTCATTAAATTAAAAATGTTAATAAAAGTGTGTATTCTAACCGAGGAAAAGGTTTGGACACCCTACGCTAATAATTAGGTTATTTTCCTGAAATGCTATATTTGTTTCAAGCTAAACATGTTTTCTATTGCGATTAAAAACACATTATTCCTTTGCTATGTTCTGCCTGCCAAGCTTTAGTCTGGCTTTCAAAGTTTCCTTTTGAACACAAATAAAAGCTAAACCTATTTTATTCTATCTGTTTCTTTCTTTTTCTAGTAAAATTTACTTTCACATCAATAGCTATATCTGTTGAAAGTCCCAATATGACATCTTAAAGTTTTTTGGACATTTTGTTTAGCGTCTTTTGGTCTTTCAGGGCAAACCTACTTGCTTGTGACTGGGGTAATTTGGCAGTTGTTTTGAATGTCCTATACTTTCCACACAGTGGTGTATTATTGACAACTTGACGTTCTTCAAAATACTGAGGAACAATGTTCTAAGTGCACCTGATTAGATACCTGAATGTAATTTTAGCCATTTTAAGGTAGAACACATGGGGGGGTGTCATATATTTTAGATTTAATTGTTTATTAATCCATGTTATTTTAATTTGTCCTCATTATTAAAACTGACATAAAGTATGTTTGTAGGCATACTGTGGGCCACTAATAACTTGGCAGCAAACCACAAATTTCACTGCTTCACATGCTCTGAATACATCACAAACATAAGTAATATAACATTTGTTTTTGTCAAACGCTTGAATTCAGTCAGAAATTGGCGCTATAGCCACTTTAAAGTTCTTATTCAATTAAACTACTGATGGTATTTCCTTACTTTATTTCATCACTAAAACTTTCCTGAAATTGCTCTAGGGAGCTTGCCTTTATATTTTTAATCAGCAATTAAATAAATAAATAGATAAATGTAGTTGTTATCCTCCTAGCTATAATTGAACAACCACAGTATTCCTTCCAACTCTAAATATATATATATATATA
>CAEGAE010081911.1:0-18096 GCA_903067095.1 Girardinus metallicus | reverse complement strand
TATGCTTTGAAATAAGGAATAATCAACTATTTTTATAAATCTGCAAGCTGGAAACTTACTTCCTCCTTTTTCAGGAAGCCTGCTTTTCCTGTTTCATGACTGTCTTTCTGCCTAACTATGATTTCTTATGATTAGATAGAAAAGAGAAGAAGAATTAAAGTAATGCTTGCAGGAGACAAAAACAACACACACAACCAGATTGATTTTATTGAAGTCTAAGTCTACTGTTGGGTCTTGATGTCACTTGTGTGATTAATTGTAAAGATAACTTTATTTATTGTTACTGTTAAACTAAAATCTCCAGCATGGGGAAGTGGGATGAGCTCGGGTTTTCTTGACAGTCTTTATTCATTTAACGTTAGTGAATCTTCTTTTTTGCATTCTATGTAAATACCTGGTTTCAACTTTATGTGTGGCAATGCTAACCCTAGCCTTTCTTTAGCTGCTTTTTTTTTTTTTCGCATTGCGTATATGAAGCCTACGTATTTGTCCGTCCTCCATCGTTACCCTCCCTGTTTCTCCTTTTCTCCAGGGTCCTCAGGAAGCCCTTGCTCAGAGCGTCCTGGCAGAAGTGCCGGGCCAGGTGGCGGGATTCTTCAATGCCATGAAACTGATCCCGCCTCACAGCAAAGATCCTCCCTCTGACCTCCTGGCATCGGCGCCCCCTAGTGATGCATGCTGAGAACCAAACTTCCTCCTAAAAAAATGACGAGTCCCCTTCAACTCTGAAGCCTCTTTGTTAAGGCGCGTCAGTGTTTTGAACCGAGCCTAGCATGGCTTATGCCGAGTGTTACGGTAAAACTAACACTTTACAGCTGTGTTATATAACACATTTACAAGGTTCAGCCTCGTTAAACGAGACATTGTATGGCATTACGCATATTTGCTGACACAGTCTTACAGTACTCCTGCTCTGTCCTTTAACCTGCATCTACAGCCCACCTCTAGTCTGCCTGTGTCAGAGTAGAGGTGCATCACTGCATACCTTTCTTCCGCTGCGTCTCTTTTGCCATGGTTACACAGTCTGTTAAATCAAATTAGCCCTTCAGAAACCATTAAGGATGGTTTTGCTGTATGAGGAAGCAAACAGTATCTCATTTCACCTCAGAGTAGCACACACAGAAACCGAAGGTGGTGTTACTACAGAGAAACCAGCACAGAAACATTTGCAGACTTTATTTTCTCATAAGATGTGTTAAATTATTTTAGTTTAGCTAAAAAAAAATAAATAAATAAAAAACACCAAATAAATTGGGTAGAAAAATGCTTGTTTATACTTTGGTTAATAACTACAACATTAGGTTTGTAACCCTCGTGTTTCTTGCGCTGTAATTTTGAAAAAGGGCAACATTGAAAACTATTGCCTCTATATATATACATTATATGAGATAAATTAAATTTTCCAACCTAAAGAACAACAGAAAGCAAACCACTGCAAAACAATAAAAATTCAGTTAGTAGCTACTGACTTACTAGCCGTGGTGGTTTTTGATCTGAGTCGTATGGCTCACCACTCAGGGTGGCATGACCTACATCTAAAAAAAGGTTACCCGTTTTATATGATTCGATTGATTGATAAATGAAATGTTTTGAATAAATTAATGTTTTTTTTTTTTTCAAGATTGAGACAGCTAATATCAGCCATCTCCTCAGTCTGTCAGTTCTGAAGTCCGATCATATTAACTTAGTTTTCTCCTTGATCCCCAATTTACTGCAGTTACTTCCTTGTGGGTCTTTATATGTTATGCTGACCCAGAAAATGTAAATAGGTTTTAGGCTTCAAAGCGAAAGCTTGTCAAATGTTTACAGGATGGATCAGCTATATGTCACTATTAATACTGATTTGTGCTGAATCATTTGCTTAATTTGACTGATCACTTGGTGCTTCTGCACGAGTGGACTGGTTCTTTATTAGCATAATCAGGGAGACCTAATAGAGAAAATGTTTTACACACTAAACATTTGCACATAATAGAAGACGTTCACTTTGTCTTAACAAGAGTCCAAAAAGAGAACCCCTGTATGGACATTTTATAATTTAGTATATGTAAAAATTCATTTTTGACTCATGTGTTGCCTTATGTCACATCTCTTTGTTATACGTGTTGATTCTGCCTGTTTTTTGTTTTTGTTCTCTGCTATGCAAAATGAAGTCTATAAAATCAATATGATCAAGTAATTATTATGATGTTTAACCAAATACTTAAAAATTGGCATATAAGAAAGGCTTACAATGATTCAGATACATAATGGCATTTATGTAGAAAGTTAGACATTATATATTAACATCCATAGTCAATTATCAGTTTCCTGATAGTCTTACAATTCATGCCTCAAGAAAACAATAAAGCACTCCTATATTGTTGGCAACAAGTAAATACTAAAAGATTTAGCTCGCCGTATATCTGTTTTTCTGTTATTTTTACATTTTCTAAAATACCAACAATAAAAACAATACCTGAGCATTTTACAGGTTAATAAAAAAAATTATAATTTTGAAGAGTTTGTGTTTGTGTCTGGTTTGTTCGTGGAATTGGTACTCCTTGTGAAAATGTGAAAACGGTCTAAAAATAAACAAATCTTTTATCGCATGAAGATAGTCTGACATGACAAAAGGTAGAAAAATAAAGCATTAAATGTTCAAATTAATTTTTTCCCTGTCAATCTGAATTCAGTTTGAAAAACAGCAACGACGTACGCCGACATCATGCCTGGAATAGTTTGACCTGAAGACCAAGAACTTATTCTCTCTGAAGGTTTATAAAGAATTGGAGGATGTAGATATTTTGCTTTTCTTTTCTTTTTTTTTTTTACATTTGGTCACATTACAACTACAAAGATCAATTCATTTTGATGGGATTTTTTTTTGACTGAATAATACAAACTGCCTTAATTGCTTACTTATGAGAGGAAGATGTTAAGTTTTTTAATATTCTGTTTTGGATACATTTGTATTCAAACCCCTTTGGGTCAGTACCCTTTGGATATGCTTTGAACTGAAACTGAGAACTGAGATGAGGAAAGACATTCCCACAGCATTATTCTACCAACACCTTGCTTCACAGTGGGGATGCCAGCTTCCGGGAACCACTTTGGTCAGAACATTAGATATCGATGTCACTGGAGCAGAGCAGTTTTTCCATGACTTGACATGGAAACTTGTAACGTGACAAAATATGACAGAGTCCAAAGGGAATGAATACATGTCGTAACTTTAATGAGTATTTTCCTGGTTTAAAAGAAAAACATTAGGAGAATATTACTCACGAACATAAAAAGCGTAATAGTTTCCCCTGCGTTTACTGACAACGCTACCGAGATAAAATCCAGTGGGAACTCCAGAGGAGTCACACCTCTGAAAGAATGTGGCAATGAACAGACTGAACGCTGTTGATAACCATTGACTTTGACTGCAGCAGCTGCTCCGCCTCTCCCGGCTCCCTTCAGGAACTTCCGTTCATCTCCAGAAAGAAAACCGACTATTGGGTCGTAGCTGGGCGTAGCTTCTGCTAAACCTGGGGGGATAATTACTCTGCTGCAAGCGGCAAGGCAGAAGGGCCAGATTAAGTGCGCATTAATTGAGCTATTATTTATCAGCGACGACGTGGAAGTTGTTTCCCCAGGTAAAAGCTTGGATTTAATTTTTCTCCGAAATATGCGGAAGTCGACGTGGTCACCCAGCTAATTAAGTCAGATGTTATTAATTATATGTGTCTTGTTTGGCTGTTAGCGGTATTACTTTTTTCCTTTTTTACGTACGCATTAACTTTTTACTACATGTCCCATGTCCGTTATCCTTAGCGGCTGCGCTACTACGAAGCGTACGTCAAAAACGGTTTACCACTTTTTAACTTACGCAGCGAGCTGGAGCGCTTATTGCTGCAGTCGCGGTAGCAGCGTTAGCTCCCAGCATTATCTGCAGTGGGTTAGTGTGGTGGGTGTAACGGACTGGGTGTGTTCCCCCATCTACAGGGACGACACCCGAAGTTAAGCTGAAAGACAAAATATTGTCTATACAGCCAAAAATCCCCTTGCTTTCCTTCCGCCACCTCAATATTTTTGTTGGCTGAACAGTTCTCGACGTTGTGTAATTTGGCGTGTTTTTGGTTTCTACCGCTTGTTAGCAGGAACATGGCTGCCCAGTGTGTAGTCAAGGTGGAGCTCACCGTGTCCTGTGAGAACCTCATGGAAAGCGACTTCGCCTCCAAGTCGGACCCCTTATGTGTCCTTTTAATGTGCAACTCTAACTCCCAGTGGTATGAGGTCAGTAACACGAGCAGCATAAACTGTTTTGACTTTTAAGTTCAGGCTAAGTATGTTGAATATCGCTGCTTTTAGCGGAGAAAAGACAGCCTTCGCGATGCAATACGCTCCACTTTCTATAGGATTTCAAGTCAAAATCTAGTGCTGTGGTGGTGGTGTTTTTTGTTTTTTTTATCACTAACAAATGTACACTGACACTAAAAACACAGCTTGATGTTGAAGTGTGGCTGTCCTCTGCAAAGTTACCAAAAAGTGCACAGAAGAAGCAAAACCAGCTATTTTCAGATAGTTTACCAGTGAGGTTGATGACGTCGCAGGAGGCGTTTGCATTGACCCAAAATCCAGACCTCTGTCTGATTAAAATGTGCACTCATTTTAAATCTTATATCGCCCAACAGCGATATAAGAGACTAAAGATGACCACTTCAACTCATTGCTGGTTAATAAGTTGAAGTGGTTCCACAACTTTATTGACTTTCATGAAACCTTTCTACCTGCAGTGTCTCCATGTGTGTTCAGTCTCATCAACGCTATTATCACTGTTGCACTAATCATTAAGACCCTGACTTATGGATCAACATATCCTCTTTACGGCCTTGTTAACCTTTGGAACACTTCTTTCCCGACAGACGGGACGCACAGAGAAAATTCAGAATTGCCTCAGCCCGAAGTTTGCCAAGAAGTTCGTCATCGACTACTACTTCGAAATAGTCCAGAAGCTGAAGTTTGAGATTTACGACATCGATAACAAGACGGTTGATTTGAACGATGACGACTTTCTGGGGGAGCTGGAGTGCACCCTGGGTCAGGTGAGGTTACCTTTTCTGGAACAAAACGACAGGTTTTGCAGGAGTCGCCGCTGTTTTGTCTCTGGTAAACCATCTCTGATGAGACGCCGTCATGTGGCCTCCGATGTTCACTCATCCACGCTGCTATGGATCCCGTTTGCCCAGCGGGCCTCACTCCTGCCATGGTTTACTCGTCATCTGTTCTGCCGACTGAACCTTTTGATTCATCTTCTCCCACGCTCAGGTTGTGTCCAGTCGGAAACTGACCCGGCCGCTGGCGCTGAAGGACAAGAAGCCAGCTGGGAAGGGAACAATCACTGTAAGGTTCAGCAAAAGCAGCAGGAAGAACGTTTTCTGTTTTGAACTCCTCCGTTTAATGCATCTGCATTTTGTGCTGCAGATCAGCGCGGAGGAAATAAAAGACAATCGGGTGGCGAATTTTGAGATGGAGGCAAGAAAGCTGGATAACAAGGTAAGGGTATTTCTGTTTGTGCTGCATGCTTTTAATTTCTCGACATTTGGTTGCATTTTATTGGTCTACTGTTTATTTCCTCCTGTAGGATTTCTTTGGGAAGTCTGATCCTTATTTGGAGCTATACAAGCAGACAGAAACCGGATGGCAGCTGGCTCACAGGACAGAGGTAACACCGTCTGTACGGCTTCTGGTTGTACAAAAGAACTTCTTTTCTTTCGTGAGTTGTTGATAGTTAGCATGCTGGATAGCTTTACAGCCCATTATTGTATGTTAAGTTACAACAGAGATGTCTATCATTGTTGCTACTGCTTCATTTTCGTGTTAGTATTAAGTCTGAAAGCCGTAAGACCTAGGATAGTATGAATGCAGTTCAATTTCTGACATAAAAATAGCTAAGGAGGATTGTCATACTGGAAAGTGGTCACGGATTCACCTACTTTCTCAGATTTTTCTGCGACTAAATTATTTGTGGAAAATCCACTTACTGAGCACATCTAAAATATTCTAAAGAAAATGCAGCTTGGGGTTCTCATAAAGCTATTTGACATGCTACCGGTTCATGTTTGTAAATCAGCCAATCCAGGAGTGGCATTTAATTTCCTTTGCGCTGATTGGCTGTAGCTCCAAGAGCTGAAATAAAAGAGGTTAGCTTTAGCGGTAGTGCTAAGACGGTTTCCTGTGTGCGTATTGGTGCATATTGATCTATACTTGGCGTTTGGCAGAAAGTTTCCCGGGTTTTTAGAGGGAGCTGCAAGTATTCTTGGATGACTGTGGTCCTTAACCTCCTGAATACCGGGTGGCTGGTGTAGCCTATTGATCAAAAATACAAATGTGTGTGTTTTTTTTTTTTATTACTATTATCAAAAACATTTTCTGTTCTTCTTACTTTAAATGGTTAAAAAAACAAATCCAGCATTCTCACCCTTTATAGGCAGACTATACGTCATGCGTCCAATGAGAGAACATGGATTTCAGACAGAAAGGCATGTAAACGCCTGAGTCATTGTTTGGTTTTCACCGTTTACCATCTGAATGGAAAGAGGAACCACTTGGGATGTGACTGTTACACCATAAGCCTTTCATAATGTTGTACGCTGGATCGAACTCCCCGTTATCTTAATGAGTTAAGCGTTTTGTTTGAGGGTCGCAAAACTGCTTCTACACGTGAATTTAAACGTAGATGTCACACCCTGCTTTAAAAAAAATAACCCAACAAACGCGGCTTTTCATTTTCACTTCTCCGTCTGGCTGCTCGGTCAGTTCCAACTGTTTGCACGGCAAAAGCCACCGGTGACCTTCAGCTGCTGTTGTGTTTTAGAGCGACATGATCTAAGTATTGTAAAAACAAACTGTTAAATATCACTGGAGGTTAATTTTGTGGACGCAGAAATCTGCGTTTGTGTGATTTCCGTGAACTTTGTTTTCAGGTGGTGAAGAATAACCTGAACCCGACGTGGAGGCCGTTTCGAGTTCCCCTGCAGTCTCTGTGTGGGGGAGACACGGAGAAACCAATTAAAGTAAATATGGTTTTCATTCTCTAAACTTGGAATAAATCTCGTCTTTGCCCGCAGTCACATTCTTTTTTTTTTTTCTTCTTCAGAACATGCAAAGATGTTAGCGCTAGCTTGATATTGTGTGTTTCTTTAACCTCTGAAGCGAGCGTTTCAGGAAGGAGGCAGTTTGCAGGACAAGTGAGTTATTTTGTGTGCCACGGCAGTTTGTCTTGTCTCATCTTCCCATATGACATAGTGGGTGAGGTGTGAGAGTGAACGAAGTACACTGGAACACTGCCAGTGTCGTTCCTGACTTTGTGTCGTCAGTCAAGTTGATACAGAGGCATTTGTGTGAGACGCAACTTTCCCTGTTTTTACTGCCTTCCTGTCCTGAGTCGTTTTTGTTCTTGCATGTTTTTTTCATCTGTGTGTTTCGCCTTCTGAGAGCCACCTCACCTAACAACAAATCACACATTTCCCCGTAGACCTTAACGAAAGCAACTCGGTTTGAGAATCGGTCAGGTTTTTGCTTTGACTTGTCACTTTGTGTCGATACTGCTGCCGATTTTAGCTGTGGTCTTGTGACCTGGCTAGTTTTGTGGGGTCTGCATTGGGAGCAAATGCGCCGCCTTGCAAAAGTGTTCACATTTTGTCATGTTTCAACCACAAACTCTGATGCGTTGAGATTTTGTGTGACTGACCAACGCAAAGTGTTTGACTTTCAAAGTCATAATTACGAGATAGAAAATTGTGATTATGAGAAACTGGAGCAAGACCTCTTAGGGAAACTGCGTTACTTTCAGCCTCATAAATATGACTTTTTAAAGTTGAAAACTTTTTATCTCATATTTATCACTTTGTATTTCATAATTCTGACCCTAAAAGTCAAAAATTTGACTTTTTATCTCAAAATTATAGCTTTGAAAGTCAAACATTTTGTGTTTCAAATTCATCATTTTGACTTTAAAAAGTCAAATTTATAAGGTAGAAAGTAACATGTTCTCATAATCACAGTTTTCTATCTCATAATTATGACTTTAAAAGTCATCATTTTGGCTTCCTGTTTGGCTTTTATTTTTTCTTTCACAATAGAAATTGTCTTCCGTACACGACTAACAGCTTCCCTTTAAACAGACATTCTAACCTGAGCTGTGGATTTCTGCAGCTCTTCCAAAGTTACCATGGGGGCCTCTGAGCTGATAAATACTGTCGTATCGTGTCTTCGTAGGTTTTCCGTTGTGCCAGTTTCAGACGGAGTGAACAGTTGGATTTTGTTTGGACATATCTTAGTAAAAGGGGACTGAATACAAATACACCCCACACTTTTATTTTCTTCTTCTGCTTTACAGTTATGCACAGCTTTTTGTTGGTCTGCCAGTAAAATACGTTGAGGATTAAGAGTGTAACAAAAGAAAAAAAAAAAATCTGAAAAAAAGTTCAGCTTAATCCTTCCACTGTGCTGTGACGTATTGTCTTGCTATACGGCGCAGCTATAGCTCAATTCCAACGTTTTCCAGGTGGAGTGCTACGACTACGACGACGACGGCTCCCACGATCTCATTGGATCCTTTGAAACCACGATGAAGCGGCTCCAGGAAGCGTCGCGGACTTCTCCGGTATGACCTTGTGTGCGGGCGAGTCTCGCGTGAACGTCGTAGCAACCAACGCATAAAGCATCTCTTTGACCCCCATGCCTTTCGCTCCCATTTTATGTCGTCGTATTGTTCTGAAACACCATCGTGATGGATTGGAATGTCACAGCCTGTTGTAGAACAAGTCTGACGGCTGTAATTCAAAGCACTAATGAAAGGAAAATCAGGTGGTGGCAGATCCACCTAAAGTCTGTTCTCAATGGCCTTCTCAAAAGAAATCAGTTTTGTTCATTTCATTTGATCGCAGTATCCATGAAAATCTCCAGGCATTTTTTTCCTTAAGTGTGAATTTTCCTCCACTGCTCTCTTGTGATAAATTCACCAGCATCGTCTTGTTCTGCAGGCCGAGTTCGAGTGTATCAACAGCAAAAAGAAGCAGAAGAAGAAAGGGTACAAGAACTCTGGTGTTGTGAGCGTGAAGCATTGCGAGGTATCTGCTTAGTTTCTGGGCCGTTGTATGAATGCAGGCAATGTTCAGATTTCTGTGTGACGGATTCTTTTCTCTGCAGGTCGTAAAGGAGTATACGTTCCTGGATTATATAATGGGAGGCTGTCAGATCAACTTCACTGTGAGTCTTGGCTTCAATCAAACTTGTTTGATTCATTTTAGGCTTTCAGTGGTACTACTGAACTGTTCTTTTTCCAAGCTGATATGATCCAAGATAAATGACTTTGCATCTATTGTGGATCAAAATAATGCAAAGTGGCACTTTTTTGGTACCAACGAGTCTCTGGTATAGCTCTGTATGGTTTCCCCAGTGTTTTATAAGCCTGGCGGGCCACCAGGCTAAATGTTGTTTATTATATGTGGTATTTTGCACCGGTAACAGTGACGGTTAAACGGTTGGAAACGCAAAGTCAACATCAGTATGTGAACACATAGGGAGACTGAGGTCAGATGTCATTTTATTCACTGGAAAACTGTAACCACTTCCTGTCCACACGCTAACAAATAAAGTGACAAGTTACAGACAAAAAGTCAAAACATTTTGAACACCTTAATTAGGATGAAACAACTGAAGAGCTTTATTTTAAGACTTTCTAGTTGGCTTTTAGTTGTTGTTAATAATGTCTTCCAATAACACATAATTACCTAGTAAAAATGTTCAAATTTCCTGTCAACTTTAAACATGTTTTAACTCAAAAACACGATGGGAAGCTGGGTGACGTGGTTCAAAAGTTTCCTAGAGGAAACTCTTGAGTTCTGGATATTCCTACATCATTAAAACGATGTAAGAATATCATCATTTTAATGATGATATTAAAATGATGATATCATTCAGGCTTTTAAACATTTCCCTTACTTTTTCAGTAAGGTTGATGTTAGGGCTATTCCATAATCTTAGCATTAGCCTTTTTTATCCATTCCCAAGCAATTTCCAAAGTGATCATTTTCCCTTTGTGTTCCAGCCAGAGAACTGTGTGTCTAATTGTCTCTAAATTTCAACCATCTAGCTGTTAAGTTGAGGTAAATGCTAATGTTTGACTCTCTTCCTGGTAGACAATGTCTCTGCTGTTCCATCAGCTTCCAGTTAATGATTGGTTAATTCGTCTTAAGGGGAGAGTCTGGGTCAGATGGTTAAAAATTAGACACAAAAGACCATGACAACAATTCCAAAGCAAATATTGAAACTGGAATAAATTAGGCAGATTAACATGAGGCCTCTCCATAGTAAGCGGTCAGGCCCAAAAGCTAAATTACCATTTCTGATGAAAACATTGTGATAAAATGCCCTGTTACAATTTTAATTAAAAAAAAAAAAAAAAGGAAGGTCACAAGTTGCTAAGGATAATTTTACACATTAGTTCAGGTGAATTAACTCTCCAATTGTAGCAGCACTTTGGACGTGTTTTTGTAGACTTTCGTTCATATTTGTTCTTTTTGTGTTTTTTTTAGTTGAGGAATTGCAGGTTTGTATAATTTTGATGCGAAGCAGCTGTTCTTCCTCTTGTCGTTCTTACTAGTTGACTTTCAGACAAGTGTTATGACATGTAACCATAGCAACAAAGTGTCTTTAGTGCTTTTTTTTTTTTTCTTCTTTGTAGTCTTGTTTTGTTTTACAACAATGCGCGCCTGATGCCAAACCTGCAGAGAGCCTGAACCTGTGCACCCAGTTTCTTGCTTTCAAAATTTCTGAAAGTTTTGTATGTTTTATCATTTCATCCTCACAGTCATTAAAAGCTTCAAATCAACGTGACTCTATTTAAGTGTAGTCTCTGACTGCAGCTGGAGATCTGCTGGTTTTTATGCATCCCTGTTGGTCCAACAGGTGGCTGTGGACTTCACCGGCTCCAACGGGGATCCCAGGTCTCCTCAGTCCCTGCATTACATCAGTCCTCAGGGCGTTAACGAGTACCTCTCTGCTATCTGGTCCGTGGGCAACGTCATTCAGGACTACGACAGGTAGAGACGTGTTTTCATTTATTTTAAATATAAACATTTTTCCATTGCTCTTGCTACATTGCATCAGCGGCTGTGGCGTTGTGCAAGTTGCGTGAAGGAATTTCAGCGAGAACGTATTTTAAAAAAATTAAAATACATTTTATTTACCCGTTTTACCAGTTCGATTTGTCTCTTTTCTCAGTGATAAAATGTTCCCGGCGTTTGGCTTCGGAGCCCAGATTCCACCCACATGGCAGGTAAAGCTCATGTTGCGACATGACACTACTGACCCCTCCAAAACGCCCGTACCGAGGCTTTCTTATTGACCGAAGGTTTGAAACACACGATCTCCTTTTACAGGTTTCCCACGAGTTTCCTCTCAACTTCAACCCCTCCAATCCGTTCTGTGCAGGTGCGTCAGCTTGTCTCTGAAACGCAGCTGCTACAGGAAGTGTCAGTTTTTGTTGTACTGATGCTAGTTTGATCTGCAGGTGTAGAAGGGGTGGTGCAGGCCTACAGGGCGTGTCTCCCTCAGGTCAAACTCTACGGCCCCACCAACTTCTCCCCTATCATCAATCATGTGGCCTGTTTTGCCAAACAAGCCATCCAACAGACCACTGCATCCGTGAGTATTTATAGTATCCTGATTTCTTCATTTGGTAAAGGTTGACGCTTTGTGCCTGCAAAGATTTCCCGATGTGGGAACTATCAAACATGAAGCTGTGTTCCCAGTGGATTCACCGCTGTTGTCAAGGCAACAGAAACAAAGTGATAAAACGTCAAAATGACAGGTCAAAATCTATATATGATTACCAGACATTTCCTGATGAATTTTAAGCAGTAGCAAAAACACGCGTGGAAAGAAAAGCTTTTTAATTTATCTATACTTTTGAGGATTTACTTGCAATTCTGTCAACATGAAATATGAAATAGCCATGGATGTAGATGTCATAATTTTGAGCTTGTTAAGATGTTTTTGTATGGTATTTTTCAGGGTAACATCAGTAGCCAAATTTCCATTACAAATGTGCGCAAAAGTTTGTCGATATTCCACCAATGTCAGTAGGAAATGCAATTAAAATCACCTTTGAATAACTTTGCTCACGCAATAAGTTGTCAAAAAATTATCCTCCTACCACATCCATATATATATATATCTATATATATGTATCTATATATATAGATATGTATGTGGGTGTTAACTAATCAGACTGTATGTATCACTTTATATGTACAAAATGTATCACTTTGTGTGTATCATTTTACAAAATGATACATACAAATGTAATCTTCCCAGTGAACGTCTGTATCCATAGCAACATGCCCGTAGCATAGCGCACTGTTTCTCTGTTTATGATGTGATTAGATTACTGACTTGTTCTCCTCCTGCAGCAATACTTCGTCCTGCTGATCATCACCGACGGAGTCATCACCGACATGGATCAGACGCGCAACGCCATCGTCAACGCCTCGCGGCTGCCCATGTCTATCATCATCGTCGGCGTGGGAGCGGCGGACTTCAGCGCCATGGAGTTCCTGGACGGAGACAACGGCCGCCTGCGCTCTGTGGCCGGCGAGGCCGCCATGAGGGACATCGTCCAGTTTGTCCCCTTCAGGGATTTTCAGAACGTGAGTTTGTCAAGTCCAGCTCGCCAAACTTCTTCCTGTTTCTCTCTGCTTTGTAGGAGATGGAATAGGGAGCGGCGTTTGCTGTGATTTCAGCTTCATTCCTCCGTTTTAGGAAGCTAACTCATTGCTATAAAATCTGCATGCATTTCACTTGGTCATTTTTTTTATTTTTTATTTTGACTCAAAACGGGAATCGTGTCATAGCAGAGCAAAGTCCCTACGCAGCGTCTGATACCTCAAACCAACGGAGGCCAAGGCCCTCAGCAAAGAGCTCACTTAGTTCTTGTGCTTACATTGTTTATCCCTCTTTCTTTCAGGCGCCCAGCCAGGCTCTCGCTCAAAGCGTATTAGCCGAGTTGCCTCAGCAAGTAACCTCCTTCTTCAGTTTACGCAAACTGAAGCCTCCCCAAGATCCAAGTCCGTCTTAGGGGTACACATGCCTGTAATAAATCATGTCATGCCTTTTTAAACAACTGCCTTAAGTCATGTTCAGCAACACTTTTAATATTTGCTTTGGCTGATCTGATCACAGATGGACAACTCCGAGTTCATCTCTTCACATGTATGATGTGAAGAGATGAACCTGAACTGACCTGTCATCAGAACTTAGTTACCAGCCTAGGAAAAATGTTTACGCACTTTGAAACTTTTCACATTAAGTGATTTTTACAACAATAAGCCTCAGTGTATTTTTCTTGGAGTTTACATCCCAGTTAAATATGTCACAATTCATTGTTGAGTCCCATCATCAGAAATCTGGCCCTCTGTGGGAGGCTAACAAATAAAAGTATTGTTGCTGCAAGTTTTCACAATGTCTCTCAATAATTTTGCTTAAAAATGCAAAGCCTACAATTTAAAAAAAAAAAAAAAAGAAAAGACGTAACAAATGCAGAATTTGCAGTTTATTTATTTTTTAATATTCACAACTGAACGACACCAATATTAGTCAGACATCTACGTGGCGTGACGTTGAGGTTACCAGTAGCTCACTGCTAACATAAGTTTGTTAGCCAACTTCCTAGCTAACTAACTGTTGGATAATGAACTAATTAGCAAGGTTAAATATCTAACCCCACCAAACCCTGGTTAGCTGGCTAGTTAGCTTTTTTGCTGGCTAGCTAACATTATATTTTTAAGCTAGCTGAACAAAATTCATATACTTTTGTGGAGAAATGTATGAATTACCATCCAACAAAGTTAGTTAGCTAAGTGACTAGCTAGGTTAAATATCTGAACCCGCCAAACCAGTTAGCTGGCTAGCTTTTTTTTGTGTATCATTATATTTTTAATATTTCTGTGGAGACGCAGGACTTAAATTTCATTCATAATGGTCTTACAAAGATCTTAAGAAAGTCTGAAATTAGTTTTGGTAAAACCCAGATAAAACTTTATGTTTTATCAGGGTTAGATCTGATCAGTCAGAACAAATGTTAGCTTTGGATCTGAAAGGTTTCTCGCTAAGCAAGCTCTTGAAACATTAGAGAGAGAGGGATTTCCTCATTTTGATCTCTCTGCTGTCCTCTAACATTTACTAACATTGACTTGAGACTCTTGCTCACGCTGAAACGGAGATAGATTAAATTGCACCACCATTGCTTTTTCTATGCAGTGGGGTTTGATGCTACAAAAGGAATTAGCTTGTGGTGGCTAACAGGCCTCTCTTCTAGTTCTACAGTATTTAAAACCTGGCTGGTAATGAAATCATAAAAAATAAATATAAATCTTCTTTTCAGCTGCCTTCATCTGCATGGCGTCCTTCTGGTCACTCTCTCTCTCCCTGCCTTCTAATATATCAACCTCTAAATAACAAAATAAATCGGTATGCTCTTTGTTTTGACTTTCTAAAAACTAAATCTCCTGTTTTCATGCGTTAGGCTCCGCGTGAGGCGCTGGCGAAGAGCGTGTTGGCCGAAGTGCCGGCTCAGCTGGTGGACTTTTTCTGCACCATGGAGCTGACCCCACCAAAGCTGAGTCCTGCCGCGGTGGAGACCCCCGCGATGCCATAAAGAAACCTGACTGATTCCACTTTTCATCTCATGCAGCTCTATATAACAGACAGTGCTGTCATGTTGGTGTGCACTAAAGTGTCAATCGCGCCAGCTGTCGACAGCATCTAGGTTAGTTCGTTAATTTTATGTGTGAAATAAAAAAGAAAAAAAGAATCCTGGTATCTGCTCTATATAGGAAGCAGGACACATCCGGAAAAGCCTAGATTTAAAGTTCTAAATTTGAGTTTGCCTGGTAGTTTACTCTATATTGTCAAAAGTATTGAAATGCATTCCTTTATGAACTTCAGTCCCATTCTGAATTCATCGGCAATAACATGACGATGGCCCACCCTTTTGCTTTTTTTTTTTTTTTTTGCATTTGTGAGGTCAGACACTGATGTTGGATGAGAATGTCATTATAATTGTGCCAAAGACGCATCATCAGATTGAGCTCTTTCTCGCCAAACTTCTTTGTGGACCTTTTCTTCATTGCTTGCTTTCCAATTCAAAAATTCTGGATAGACCCCAAAGGGAAATAAAATAAATAAATAAATGTCAACTATGTGGAGCTGTTCCCACATCGTTGAGGATATTAATAATTTCCTTTGTACGTCTTGTTTGTTGGACTTTCTCATCAGAAACTAGAAATGAAAATGAAGGTAGTAGTTTTATTTTTGTTTTTTAAAATAAAAATATTGACTTTAATTATCCTCTTTTTTTTTTTTTTGAAATGTAGATTTGATTTTCTTTTTTATATCTTAAATGATAAAGATAAAAAAAAAGAATAAACATTGCTTAATTTCATAATCCGCTTCTCTTATCTTGGGCTGGCGCAGTATATGCTTTCTCAAGCTCACCATGCCATTAAAAATCGACCGATTTTCTTTTTCATTTAAATGCCTATCCTTGTCCAATATAATCAATATTTTAGACGTATGTTAGTTTTATCTTTAGATATTAACCTGCATATTTGTTTTGTGGTGGGAGAAATGCATGGGAGAACACTTTGTGGGTAAGCAGGCGTGACGGTGTCTCCCACGGTCACAGTGCAAGTCTCAGCATGTTCTCATTTTAAACACGAGACGAATGTTCTGCGTCTCTGTTCTTCATGAAAACTTTTCAGTTTCATTGTTTTGTGTTTGCATTGAGTTTAGTTGATGCTTTCTGATGAGAATACTCAAAGTCCAACTAAGTCTAAGTGACACAAGACAAATTTGGGGGCGAAAAAGTGCTAGACTTTCTAGAGCTTAAAGAAAATCATTGTGTAATCCATAATTACATCATTTTCTATGTTAAAACATGTAATATCAAATGTATAACACATCTAAAAACTAGAATGAAAACCACAGTCGATAGCTGTCTCCACGTTTATGTACTTCCATGTAATAATCTTAGTATAGAGATTTATGTTGTCATAATTGGGTTTATTATGCCACTTATGTTTTGCTTTCTCCATGTTGATGATCCACAACTACAGATTTGTCTCTCAGACATGAACTAACCTATCAGTATTATACATGCTAGTGCTCTCAACACCAGTGCCAGTTCTGAAAATGGAAGCACATGTTTACATTTTAAGTGTTTGTATATTGCCATTCGTTTAAATGTAACTTTTTAACCATATAATGTTCATTTGATGGCTCCTTCCTGTCCTATTCCAGCTGCTTTGCACTTAGATCAGTAGTGGACGATGTGCCTCGCAGCGTCCTGCTTGCTAATAAAACACTTCAAATTGTGAAATTGTGAACATAATGTGTTTTCGTAGTCGGGTCAACTCGATGCCTCTGAGATGTGCGCTGCTACCACCTAGTGGTGAGAAGGTGGCACGACAGCCTCACCAAATCAGGGTATTTACCAGATACAACTCAATAAAGTAGAACGTCTTCAAAAAGTTTTTTCAGCAACTGAATTCAGAGAGTGGAACTCGCTATATGGCCTTATTACTGCCAAAATTATATTTTTAAGATCTTTATTTCTGTTCTTTTTGAGTAAGAGTTTAAAAAAAAAAGAATGTAATGGATATGTTTTGGACTACACTTTCATCCACATCAAAGGCGAGTCACAAAATGTCATTTTTAAAGAATCTGGGTTTTCTGAACACTGTATCGAAGCTCATGAGAGGAAAATTAAGTGGTAAAAAAAGGCTTAGCTAAAGCAGTCTAAAAATGCCACAAACTCATTTCTTCCACGCATCTCGATTTACCGTATAACTGCGCAGTTTGACATTTCGAAAATAAATTAGCTTAATGGTAACACGGCAATTTGGAAAAACTGGTCTTTCAATAAAATCAAAATCAGTACGGAGGAAAGAAATTGTCCCATGCGGTTGCAGGTTCAGCCCTTTTCAAGTTTGAGCAGGAAAAAGTAATAAAACCTTGATTATTCAATATTTAACTATTTTGATTTTGAACTGAGCTGCTGAAATTCATCAACTTTTTGACAACATGCTACAATTCTATCCGCTGAAAATCCTTACATACTAATTTCTCCTTGCCAAAAGACTAAAGTAGGGGTGACATGTTAAAAAAAAAAAACAACAACCTAGAAAGGCCTCTTAGAAGTTAAAGATTTTAACACTTGGTGCTCAATCGTTTAATTGTGTAAAAATGTACAAGGACATCTTTTTCACTGACATCACTGTAGACCAAGATAGAGATTTATTACAGCTACTGACATCATTAATCAGGCACTTGAACTTCTTCCATACAAAAATAATCTACTTCTGATTACATTGCATTCTTATAACTCAACAAACGTTAGCAGTTTTGTATTCACTCATTGTTCAGCGCTACTTTCTGTCTGGACCGACTCAGATCCTCGAGCCTTCTCCAGAAGCAAAATGCCGTCACCATGGGCAACAGCAGATTACATTCAGGACTCCTTGAAGACCTCCTCAACACGGCTGCATACACAATCTCCGTCTCCGTGGTCACATGCGGTGGATGTTGCTGTGATCCATGAACTGCTTCAGGTTGTGCAGGTTGTCCCACCACTTGAAGAGGAAAGTGTTTGCGATGAGGCTGAACCAAGGCGTTACGTCCAGCTCCTTCCGCTCGGCCTTGTCCAGCATCGCTTTGAGCTCCTCTTTGCTCACGTAGCAGTGGCTTTTTATCTCGTTGGGGTCTGGACTCAACTCAACGTCCTACAGGAAAGGTTGGGAAAAGTCGTCAAAAATCGGAATGAATCGCACTCGGAATTTGTGGTTGCAAAATGACACAAAAGACAGTCCGGGTTCGTATAATTCAAGCCCTTTTCCAAGCGTGTTTTTTTTTTTTTTTCCCAAGGCAACAGCGTCACACTTTGTAGATCAAAATATAAATTAACTAAAACAAAAAACATTTGTTACTGTTGATAATGTCTACAACCCACAGCAGGTACAAGGTAAGCTAAAATATAAACAATTTTTTTTTATATATATATATATA
>CAEGAE010081902.1:0-19794 GCA_903067095.1 Girardinus metallicus | reverse complement strand
AAGGACCGGAGGAGAAACATTTTTCTTAGAGTACTTGAAATACAGCCAATAAAACAGGAAGTACCCCAGCCCTATCAGATGCAGCTTCCGGTTGTCGTGAAAAAGGTCTAGTCCTTTCAAGAAACTGGACATTCATGTTTTAGTCCCCTAAAGAAGTTTTATTTTATGTTGCTGCAGTTAATACAATCTTCTATTGAAGTACTGAAAAGTTAACAATTACTATTTGCCTTTTTTCAAAGGGAATGCTAAAATGAGGCCAGTCAATTTAGTGGAAGACGCACCTTGTTTACGTGGAATCACACATACCACGTAAACAAAATAAACACATTGAAGTATGGTTATTTAACTGCTCTGCATGTGAAAATAAACAATTGGATATTTAAAATATAAACATCACAGTAACTAGCTCCACTGTGTGGTTTCTCCTCCATGAGTGCCTTGTATTTAGCTACAATCGTCCTCTAGTAGAGCTGCTTTGATGTCCCAATAAAAAAAAAGTATTGACAAAGAATGATACTGCCACCACCATTTCTCACAGTCGGTGTGAAGTCAGTGTTTTACATGCAATTCAAATTTAGTCTCATCTATTGAAAACCTTGTTTTTCATGTTTGCCCAGCAGCAAACGCAGCAGGAAATACTTTTCCCTTTTGTTACACAGCTCAATAACCTTCCTACTCATCCATATAAATCAGATTTACGTAGTGGATCACTAATTGCTGACTTGTCACCAGATTCACTCTCCTCCTAAGCTGTGGATCTGCAGCTCCTTCATTTACCATGAGCCAAGTAGCTGCTTCATTGAGCAGAGTTGATTGCAGTTTATGCGGACTGAGATTGTGCTGCTGTGCCTTGCACAACAATTTGTTCCAGTTTTATTCCATTCCATATTCCTACAATGCATTGTGTTGGACTATCACATAAAAAAAAATCCCAATAACATTAAACTGTTAAAGAATACTTTCGCACGCCACTGTCGTGGTTCAGATCTGTGGTACAGTTCCCCGTTCTGCCAGCAGGGGCTACTATCAGCACGCTAATGGGTTGCAGTGCTGTAGTCATTATTTAACATAGTGGCACCAGAAATTGTCTGATACAGAAAAAAACAAGAACTGAAGGTCAAAGAACAAAGCTTATAAAGATTCAGATATAATACTGCTTCCGTGGCTTTATATGATAATAGCAAATATTTCACTCATTAGAAGGATGGTACTGTTAAGCAGTCCTTTGTCACCTTTTTTCCTTTTGGAATGAGTCTGAGAGTCCATCAAGATGCTAAAGTGTTTGAGCTGGAGTCAGAGCAACAATAGCTTCTACACGATGGCCAAAGTGCCCAAAACTTTGAATGGAAAAAAAAAAAATTGCAATACATAGAAAAGGTAGAAGCAACAGGATTAGAATCTAATAAGGGAGGGGGGGGGGGGGGGAAGGGTGAGAAGACCTGAAAAAGGATAAGATAAAATTTAAGCATGAACCATTAGTGAATAGCTCCATTTGTAGCAAAATTAATGCAGTAATAGACTCTCCCCCACTTACAGAATCCATTTTCTTCCTCTTGATGACAGAGCCCAGCACTCCTGGAAGCAGCAAAGCACTCATTCTGGTGTCAGGAAGAGAAATCGTGGGTGATTTCTCTTTAAGTTATATTACAATGGTCACTTAAGTTAATGCACACCACCGTGGACCTGTGATTAATTAATCTACTTTTGATTTGCTAATGACAGTTCAAGTTAAACACAAGGTTAGTGAAGGCTGAGTCAATCCTTTTAACTGCAAAAGTAGAGAGTACACTGGCGAGTGTTGGAGATATCAATTTATTGGTATCATTCTTCATCATAATGGCTGCAATCAGCCTGCAGCCCCTCTCATACTTACTCTGAGGATATTAATATTCGCATATGGTGTTAGAATGTATATAAGAATGTATTAAAAGTCTACTCTAAACAATAGAATCAATCATGTTGTTTTGTCTTAGTAGTTTAAAACTGTAGTTTTAAGATGCCACACTAGATAGACCTTGCAGTGCTTGTAGCTTATATGAAGGAGAAGGAAAAGGCTATGTATTTCAATTTCTTTTTACAAATGGAATCTGAAAAGTGTAGCATGTATTTTTCATTACATGCACTTTTTGGGTTATGTCTACCAGTTTTCCACATGTAGAAACTGAAAATTGTAGTCCATTCTTGTTTGAGAAATTCCTTGAACTTAATCAAATTGGATATAGAGCATCTGTGAATCCATTTTCAAGTCTTACGAGTCTCATTTGGATTTAGATTTGAGCTGGGTTAGAAAGTATATTCCTTTCTAACCCAGGAATATACTTGAATCTAATTATGTCCAGTATAGCTTCAGCTGTATGTCCATTGTCACTGTCCTGCGTATAGATGAACCTTGACCCCAGATTAACCTTTTGCAGCTTCCAACAGGCTTTCTTCCAAATGTTTGTTTAAATTTAGTTTGTCAATCTCTCTGCAAACTGACCAGCTTCTCTGTTTCCTCTTCAGAAAAGCAATCCCCATAGCACGTTGCTGCCACCACGTTTCACAATGAAGAGTGCAAGTTTTCTGCCACACATTGTGTTTTACCACTTAATCCAAAAAAAGTAAAATTTTTATGCTATCTGACCAGTTATGTGAAAAGCATGAGTACGTTTTCCCGACAGCATATTTTCCTACTCTCTTTCGTTTACAGGACTCTAAAATGCATTATAGAGCTAGGTGCAACATATTGAATATTTTTCAAAAAAGGAGGAAAAAAACACTCTTCCTCCTTCATTATTTTATTTTGAAACACTTCAAAGGGAGATTTATGAAGCTCCCCTGCTGGTCATTACCAAGTTGCATTACTTTGCCCTTGCTGGTAAATTTTTTCCAGAGCTCTCCAGGGGCTGCTGGGTGTCCTCTAGGCAGTGCCCTACAACAGAAGAAAGGTGCAAAGAAGAGGGTTACTGTTAACCATCTGTTCTGAAAACAACCTTATTTAATGAAGACGAATGTTGGGGTGGTATCTGACGTTGGCTGCAGGCAAGGGTCTAATGACACATTCCTCTATGTCTGGACCATCCAGGTGTCATGACAGCACGGAGCATCAGTCTACTTACACATCTGCTTGACCATACTTCCTAAGGGACATTACAAGACATTAAATAGGTTGATCTTCTGCAAATAAAATGTCTCCTAGTTGCATTTAGAGGGTCAGTTCTGATGTAACCACATGAAGAGGTTTTACTTCTTCTGCATCAACGTTTTAATAGAGAGGAGGATTAATCTTTGTCTCTCAGCCACATCTTGTCATGGCTGAGTAACACAAATTTAATTGGATTTCAGTTACTTAAAATAAATTCCTTTTCATTCATGATCCACATCTAACGTCGTCCAAGTTTCTTTTCACTCATTGTGTCCTCATTGAAATTTTTGGAAGTGTTACCGTTGACTGGGCAGCGTGTGTGTATGTATGAGCCCCCGGGCCTCATCATCACTCATGTGATTCCAGAGGCGCGCGTTAATAACATCTGAGCATGAAAGAAGGAGCTTACGGCTCCTGGACCCCTCAGGCTTAAAACCCTGAATGTGTGCTCAAATTAAAACAAGCCTGTGGCCTATACCCTCTAAACGTGTGGGCTGTTGTATCAGCGTTCTTTTATTAGAGTCATCCTGTGGGGAGGGGCACAAAAAACAGCAGGAAGAGACAGGAGACAGAGCCTGAAGGAGAGGATGTAGACCCCTCTGTTTCCTGCTGTCATTTCTTTTCTTTCATCCTTCGCTGCAAAGATGATTAGAGAAGTCAGCTTAGATTGATGGATGGAGATGGAAGCCCAATCTCCTCATATGGATGTTAGCATGGACAGCAAAGGAAAAGATGAATGACCGGGTCAGTTCTCACGACTGTTCTTCATGTACAGATGTAGAGTGCCTTTGAAAAGTCTTCACACCCCTCATATTACAATTACAAATGTCACTATATTTCATTTGGATTTTACTATAGTGCACTAACTACAAGCAGCACATTACTGTGAAACAGAGGAAAATTATTTCATGGTCTCACAAATAGTTCTGTGTCAGGTGTTTTGCATTCAGTCACCTTTATTGTGAGACCCCAAAATAAATTTAACCAACTGGCTTTAGAAATCACATTATTAGTTGATGCAAGCCACTTGTGTGTCAGCATGATTATAACTTTTTGTAGAAGGCAAAACATTTCAGGAAAAAAAGTTATGGTAAGGTTTGAAGAAAAGATCCCACTCATCAGCACACCTGATTCAGATGAATGATTCTTCATGGCATGCTGACAAGAAACATTGGCATTATGCAGGGGTGAGAAGGGAGTCTGTCTGGGAGCTAGGGCCAAAATGTGGAGTGGTGAGCTCCTGGATGATCCTTAGGGACATTCCTGACCAGCTATGGGGACTGAGCTGGATCATGGTAGAGGCCCAACTCCATTGGTTCTCATGTGGGCCACCGGACAAGGTGGGAGGACATGGAGCCTTCCCCTTCATTGGTCTCTCTGGAACTCTGCTGTTTTGCTGCTCCCTGTCCAACATGTTAGGGTCTATTTGGGGGTTCCCCCTCCTCAGTGCCAGGGCCTTTTGCAGGTACCTGGTTGCCAGGATGACCGAATTCAAGGTTCGACTTGCACTAAAGAATGTGTTGGTGGGGCTGGGTGAAGGCTTCTGCATCTCTCCCTGTGCCTCTTTGGCCAGCTACCCCTGTGCTTTGCTGTCGGGCCTGCCTCCATGTTGGGTGCCCATATCCTGAATGCGAAAGGTCATACCAACAGAGGTTTGTATTTCATATGCAACATGTCTACTTTAAAGCCAGCAGAAAACCTAATCTAATAAAGTCAATCAGGCAATTTGGATCCCATCCTCAGATGTTCTTTTCGTAGAGTAAAATACGCCCTGGAACATGTAGGCAGCAGCTTCTTCAAATGCCTGGAATGCTGAGGCAGGACACGTGGAAAAACAAAAAATACTTTTGCACTACCTTAAAGTTACATTCTGAGGGTCATTCACACTGTCCCCTGGCTCAACAGGCTTTTAATATTTAACTTTTTAACTTCTTTAGCTTCGAGAAATTAGATCTGAATTTACTTATTCACCTCTTCCAAAGAACACACATTTTAATCAGGTCACTTATTGCTGAGGTCTACAAAACAAATTACTGACCTAGTTTGACAACACCTGAAAGTTTCTGCTTTTTCTTTTTTTTACATAGAAGCAAACTAAGATTTGTGTAAAAGTCACACTGGTGATTTATTAGTTTGGACCTCCTGTGTTAGTATGAGCAATGTAAATGTTATCAACATTTTAGCCACGACAACCTCATAAGTATCTCTGGAGTCTAGTGGCAGCCACCGTGGATGCCAATTACTGCCGTAATCACTCTCTTGCTGAGAACGTGATTTTCAGATGGGGTAAAAGTATTATCCATCTTCATCATATTCATTATCAGGTAGCAGATGCAGGTGTCCTAGTCTCCCACTGCTCCACACCATTAGTGACTGATAGACAGAGGGACTGTACTGACAATTCCTCAGCAAAGCACACCCACATGACTTCTTCTTCTTTAAAAAAGGACAAAATTCTTCAGTTAAAGAAACTGCAGAGATGTACACCGAGTGCAGAGACTACTTTTTATCTATACTGTGACAGTCATCAGGTAGACAAGATACCCGTACGGTCAAAAGTCACACAGCAGGGGGTTTGCAGCACATCATTTGTTCTCTCCTGATTATCCTCGGCTGTCGCTCTAACAAGGAGGGTCAGTGTGACAGACATATATTATCTTTGTTTCACACAACCACAGTGCAGAAAAGGTGAGAGGGAGCAATGCGTTAGCGGGATGTGTGTTTGTCACCTATCGATCCAGCTTACTCTCATATACACGGGTGGACAAGGCCAACCTGCTGCCGATGCTACATGAACTCACCTATAGGCTGAGGCAGGGATGCGTGTCGCGAGAACTGCCGCGGTAGCTCAAATAAATCACCTCATTAGCCTGTTCTCTAATGGGTTATTATAACACGGGTGACAACATGCTCCGGGTGAAGCTCGTGAGGTTTCAAACTTTTAAAATGCTTTTGGGTGGGATCGTTTTCCTATCTTGTCACACCTGGTCGAGGTCATCCCATTAGGTGGATTGATTTACATATAAATTGAACATGCAGTTCCGCGCACCTCCTTAAACTCATCTGTTTCACTACTGTATCCTATTATCTGTCTTCCATACTTCAACAAGCTTTTAATCTCGTCTTTCACATTGTCTTACGTTTCATTATTTTTTTTAAGGGTTGTTTATTAAAATTCATTTAGCTAATAACGCCCACTCTTGCACACACGCCCCCTCTGTTCTACCTACTCTGGTGCGTTCGGAGACATCTGTGTGTCCTGAGGTGAAATGGGAAATGTTGGAAATTCACTGGAATATGAAAAGCAATCACATTTTCTGTATCAGTAAGCAGGTCTGTGGTAGCTGGAGGTCATTCGCGCTTTCTGCTGTTGCTTGGGGAGGCATTTTGCAAGATCCCCCAAGGCTCACCTAGTTAATTAAGTTTTTGTAACTTGTGATTTTATTGCCCCACAAAGACAGTTCTTTCTCAGTGCTGACGGTTTATTGTATGATAAACCTCATGTTACACCTTACTATAGAACAACTATGTTCTTACTGGATTTGTAAAACTTTCTCTACCAGCTTTGCACATTTATAGATTGAAGGTTTGGCCCATTCTTCTTGGCAACGTACCTTAAGATCAGTCAAATTACATCTTAGAGTATCTCTGGCCATCAATTCTAAAGTCTTGCCAAAAATTTTCAGCAGTACTTTGATAAGGCTGTTTTAACAAATTGTTAGTAGGATCCCAACAGAATAATGCTGCCACCACCATGTTTCACAATGGGGATTGTGTGATCATGTATTAGTTTTCAGCCTTTTGCACACAAGCCAAAAATGAATTAATTTTGGTCTCATCTGACCAGAACACCTTCTTCCATGTTTGTTGTCTTTTATATATTGTTTGTGGTAAATTGTAAGCAAACAGAAGAAATGGGACTCCTCTGTTTGCTTTTTCGTGAAAGTTGGGTTGGTAGAGTGCGATGAGATAGATGGAGATCTTTATTTTTAATATCATTCATATAGAATAACAGCTAGATTAAGTTTTACTTAGTTTGGCTCAGTCAAATATGAATCAACTACATAATCAAATAACTAAATGTAAAGTAACAGGAGGGATACAGAATAGGGGGGAAAAACAAGAATATATACACACTGGAACAGAATGAGAATATTGCACATGGTGTGTCAGCTGCCAAGATTGTTCAGCATAATTATTGAAAGTGTTTTTCAAATGGGTTGTGTTGGTTATAACTGTCTGGTATCTCCTTCCTGAGGGAGCTGGAACAGAATGTCTTCTGGGTATTTTGCATCTTTTTATAATGTTCAACGCTTTTGTTATGCAATAGCACCTGTAGATCAAGTTAATGGTTGTCCGGGTGACAGACTCTCATACCTCAGTGGTGAATCTCTGCAGCTCCTCCACATTAATCGTGTGCCTTGTTGCTGTACCTAAAAAATACTCTCCTCTCCTTGCCTGGCCTGTCGGTTTTGGTGGACTGTCTTAGTAAATCTGGAGTGGAGCCATACTCTTTCTATTATAAAATGATGAATTGGTGAGAATAAAGTAGCATCTTAATGTGATATTTAAAGCTTGGTGTACTGTTTATAACCTAGCCAAGATTTTTATTTCTCCACAACGTTGTCTCTGAGTTCTCTACTGTGTTACTTGATTTTTATGTTGGTGTTTTTTCACTGATATTCTCCAGCAAAGGTCTTGGTCGTCCATATAGCAGCTGTAATTACACTTAGATTTAATAGTTACTAGATTGCTTTGGAAGGCAATTAGTTGCCATTAGTATTCTTTAGGGATTCTGAAGTTAAAGGAGACTGAATACAAATGCATGCCTCACTTTTCAGATTTTTATAACCTTGATAAATTTCCTTCATCTTCACAATCCTGTGCTATTTTGTATTGGTTTGTCGTATAAAATAACAATAAAACATTTGCAATGTGACAAAATGTGGAGTGGTTCCAGGTGTATGCATACCTCTACAAGTCACTGTACATATCAATTCTACATATATGCAGTATATATATTTATACATAGATATCTGAAATGATTAATTGTGGTATTTTCCTCAAACAAAGACAAAAGAAATGCCGTCTTAAGGAGCAGAAGGAAACTATGCAGTGAGGTTGTCTTGGTGATAAGGACTTTGTATGCTATGAGGGGGTGGAAGTGAAGCTCCAGATATAGTAATGTGTGGGTGTGTGTATGTGACTTTATCCACTGCCAAGAAATAAATTAAGCAATAACACTGGCTGGGTGAGGTGCTTATGAAGGGTGAAAAGACAAATTGATTAAAACCTGTAAGGGGAAAAAAGTCTACCTGAATGGTTTTCCTGCAACAGCAGTGCTGCTACTGCACTATTTTCCACACTCCCTGGACAGAATTATTATACATTTTTTTTTTCCACATTGCTCAATATATCGTTTCCTCAAGCTGAGAAGTGTGGCCTTGGAAACCATGTATCTCTGAGAGCTCATTAAACTGCAGGGACTGAGTATTTTTGTAAGATGGTCTGAATGAGAGGGAACCATATTTATTTTAAACCACAGATCATTGACGTCCAACGCAATATGCATTATAAAGGTGGGTATGCATGTCTGTAAAATGTGCTTAGTAAGGTGAATTGTGACAAATTTCTGTAGCATTGTAAGGCTCTGGGGTGTCTCTTTCCCTTAGAATAATTGGTTGGACAGTGCTCATAAATTACTTTTTTTTTTTTTTTCAATACAAAGTTTATCATCTGAGAAAATGTGCTGAGATAAATCCTATTTAAGCTACTGACTGTGAAAGACAAAAAAATGAGTAAGATAATAACCAAACAATTTAAGTGACGACAGTGAACGAACCATGTATTTTTTGAAGTCAGTTGTCATAAATAATTGATTACAGCTATTATAAACAATGTACTGGCAGAATAAACAGTGCTAAAATTCAGTGTCATTTGCAGTTATTGCAGACTATGGCCTATTCTCTCTGCTTTTCATGGAAAGTACACCTGGGTTAGTGCTTCTGTGTCTTTTACCTCAATGAAACCATCAACATCGCTTTTGCTAATTATGAAGTTGGTATAATCTGATTTTCTTTCCCATGGCATGTACCACTCATTGCTTCTGTGTGTAGCTGTTTTTTTTTTTCCTGGAATGAGCCATCTCATAGTGTTTTAACTGGCTTAATTAAGTACACTAAGTACACTCTTTATTTTTCTTTTCAATTGAAATTACTCCTGAGTACCTGTGCCTGGTTCTTTCCTAAATCGAGTCATTATAGATAGCATTTAGTTGATCTACGAACTTGGTTAAACATGTAGAAGAAGAGAACAAACTACAAGTCAAAATTGATTTTGGGCCTGTCAAACTTTTCTTCCCGCACTATATGTGAAAGTAATATTTACACGGTGTGAATATGTGACTGTAGTCATTTTAAGTAATGAAATACCATATCGGGCATTTGACATCGTGTCATATTAAGCAATAGCACATGGAGAATATAAATTTGAGTACACAATACCTTCTAACGATTCTCTCTAACTTGGATTGTTGATCAACAGTTGTCTTTTTCTTTTGCATAAACATTGTGCAACTTGCACCGAGACACAACAGACTGTAGCATTTATGCCAGGTTGCCGGTCTTTTCTGTTTTAAGCTGTTTAATTCTTAGTGTGATCTGTTGTTTTACAGCAGAAAATAACTGAAGAGTTACTTTCGATACTGCAGGACACAGTCTTCTCAAGGAGAGTCATTTTAGTATCTCCTGACCTCCACAAACACAAGCATTTGTAGCACAACTATGTACTTACACTTTACTTATAACCAACACATCTAATGCAAACAATTTCTGAGTTTTACATAAAATAAATTGGAATGGAAAAAGAAGCTAAAGTCTTTTTTTCTTTACTCTCTAATTTTCACCTTTTTTTTTTTTTTGGCAAACAACCAAAAAAAGTTGACTGAATGAAGAGAGTCAGAAGTAGATAATTTTTCAGAAATGCTTGGAGTTTGGTTTGCCATTTTAACTATAGTTTGATCTAAACCCTTTCATTGTAGCTCAGGTTGTCAGGATTTGACCACTGCTCCACTAGAAAGTAAAACTCTGCTCTACTTAAAGAAATTTCCGTTTATCTCTCTCCATCTTCCCACCAACTCTGATCACCCTGTCTTTTCCTTCTGTTCCCCATCAGCTTAATGTGCCAGCAGTTGATATGAAGATATGTTCTAGGTCATGTGAACTGCTTTATGCCACACATAGTGTGTTGCAGACCATACATGATGTTATAAATTAATAAATATAACTACATCCTAATTTTTTCAGTCATGTGTGTTATGAAAATGCCATTCCTTGCAGGTAGAAATAACTACTGATGGTGGAAGAAAGGAGGCGGTCGGGTAATAAGGTGAGAAACCAATGGGGAAAGATTATGATGATTTAAACCGCTTTTTGTTGCCTTTGATGTCAGAAGTTCTGACATTCTTTTAAACAGCTGGATATCCTTCACCATCACATTCTCCTCTCCTTAGAAGAGTAACATACTGTAACTTGGTGAACCCAGGCTGTGGCAGGAGAATAATGAGGAGCCACAACTAGCGAAAGTTTCCTCCTCCCACAGTAAAGCAGATGGGAACACCTCCACAACCTCCTTCTCATATTCATCTCAAATGGAAAATGCAAGCTGAGGCTGCCAAGTGTCTGAAAACAAATATGATGACTGACAGACTATCTTGTTTTTTCAGCTGAAGCCAATAATGCGGAAAGCTATCTGCTTCGTGAGGAGAAATCTCTCCTGTGTATGAAAGGCGTATCAGACCTAATACTGAGCAAACTTTCATTCCCCGGCATGCCTTTTGTTTGGGTTGAGTTTAATAAGAAAGAAAAAATGAGTTGAGGCTCAAAATTATCTTTGTCTCTGGGAAATGCTCGTTGTGGTTCTGTTAATCTGTAACCCACTTTACACAAAAACAGATCTGGCTGCAAACGTGTTGGCAGCGCTGACTTTTGATCTGAGGAATTTGGGCAGTTTCCCAGGGTGACTTTAGAAAGGGGTATACTAGCATCAAATAATAAAATATAACCTTTGACAAGTTTTCTATTACTTTTTAATGCATGTACAGTCAGTGGAGTAGGTTTTCTCTGCTTGTTGGTAAGAATACATGTTTTCTATGGGACAACACAACAATTTACCCTGCTTTAAAATCTTAGATAATTTCTTGCATGTTAATTGACTGGCTGGTAAAAGAATGCTCACCTGGGATGCCATTCAAGCGAGAACCATCACTGCACATAGGTACAACTATGCACACATTTATAGTGTTAGAGAAGTGGCAGGTAGAGCTGTTGATCAGCACCATGCATGGGAGTAATAGATCCGTTTAGCGTTAATCAATGTCGCTCACAGGCTCATTGAGCAGTGCACTCAGCATCCTGCTTTTGTGTCAGGGAGCCTTTTATTCTAATTGGACATTAAACTCCTGTCATTATTCCTCATGCTCTGAGACTTATTTATGGCTTTCCTGCTTGCTTGTCTTTACCTTTTCATTACAGCGTGCCAGTCTACATCAGCAAACTCATTAAAGGAGATGAATCAAAGGAGAAAGTTGATGCGCAGCTGAAAAGTGTAATTTAATAAATGTATGTTCGACTGCAGTGTTCGGCACATCACTCATGTTGTTTACGGCCCGTAGTGTGTTAGCAGGTGAGGGCACTTTAATAATAAAGGCCTCTGACAAAGGCAAACAACAGCGCTGAATTTTAATGCTGGGGCCTGTGGGGAGTGAGTGGACTGTCAATGCTGCAATGCGTGATGTTGTGGATTTCATTCAGAAATGAAACGATTTGTCAGTTTAAGCAGCTTTTACACAGTATCCCACAAATCAATAGTTTCATCAGTATGAAAAGGAAAAGTGTCTCATGTTGTTTGTGTCATTTTGTCCTAAAGTGCTTTCATGAGAGGATTTTAAAAGGGGAATACAGTTGACTCAAGATGCTTACATGCACTGTATAAAATGACACATTATCTTTTCTTGTCAGTGTCTGACATCAGTCATTCTAAACGTTTTCTGTCGTAGGTTTGTTTACCAAATTACTGATTGTCAGTTATTCATATTTGCTGAATGCCAGAAAAAGATTGGAGAGAGTTTGGGAGAGATTTCTTTGAAGAAAGTCAGAAGTTCACATTTATGCTAACATTGCTTTGAAACAATTTGGGAAAACATAGATGATGTCATGGCTTTACATGCTTCTGATTGGTTCATTTAAATCATTTCTGTTAAATGTTTGTGGCACACCTGTGCAGCTGGTAAGAAGGTGTCATCCACTGTGAAACAAGCCCTGTACCAACATGAAGCTGAGCTGAAAAGCTGCTTAGAGAAGATGAAGCCATTATTCCAAAACAGTCGTTTCTTTTTCACTGCTCAATTGCTCCTTGAATAAGTTCTGTATATTGCATGTTATGCATGTATGCTAAAATCCCCGAGTTGAGTTGCTGTGACCTGTTTGCTGAGGGCAGGGAGGAGGTCACACCATGACTACTTTTGTGTGACCTTTGAAAAGTAGTCATGTTTTTTTTTTTGTCTTCTTTGCAAAAAAGAAGCACAAAAAGTAATTTACGTGACTTGTTTGAGTGTTTCAGAAACTGCTAATTTTCTGAGATTTTGAATTGAAACCATCTCCCAGGTTTATATTAAATGGCCTGAAAAAGAGTTTTATTCTTCAATGGCCTCCACAGTACACCAAAACTCCATGCAACATAACACTTTTAGGATGTGGGGGGAATAGCAGATGTACATCATGAATCTGCAGCTGAAAGATCTGAGGCAACAGTGTGATTCTGTCATGTCAGTATGGACCAAAATCTCAGAGGAATGTTTCAGAAATCTTGTTGAATCTAGGTCACGCAGAATTGAAGCAGTTTGGAAAGCACAAATGGACCCCAACCCTTTAGTAGCAAGGAGTGTCTAGAAAGGTGATGCATGTAAATACATGTGACATACTTTGTATTTATGAAAAATTAAGTCCTATGAGTTTGTAATTGTTGTTTACACTTTTTGCAATAGAATTTAGAAGTCAAACCATTACGGAGGTCTTAGTGGATTTTAATTAAATTGTTGTTGGACCACCAGCCATCCAAAGACTATTAAGCCCACAATGCACTGCATTAACCCTCTTTTAGCAGCAGGAAACTGAATGGAAAATCAGATGGAAAATCTATGATGTCATGGAAGTTTATATAAAGAGGATTCAACTATGTAAACTTTGAAATAAGACCATATACCTTTGAACTACTTTGTTCTCTAACCATTACAGTTGGTCACTTCTTTCTACATCAGTGGAAAGAAACTGCTCAAGTTAATGTCCTTGAGCATTAACTTTGCTCAAGGACAAGGACGTTGTAGGTTTTTCTTTTCAAAGACCTGTCCCTCCCCTTTATCTTCATTTTAATTCATGTTTTTTCTTCCCATCAATTATCTTGACTATTAGAAGCTATGTCTATATCTGAAAAATATATGGATTTTTTTTCTTTCAAACTTGTGAAAAGTCCTGTTTGTTGTGGCTAAACAATAAAAAAAAGTTACAAATGATCATAATAAGTATCATCTTAAGCTGTGCAAAACTTGTAAATCTGACAATATGGTTCACAGCCTGTTACTGCCTCCTCTCAGAAAATGGAGCCTGTTCCCTCTGCACGGTCAATCACATACACATTGCATGGGAAATTAATTCCATTATTAAACATGCTGCAGTTCAGAAATTTCAATTACCAACCCCAGCATGTGGAGGAGGAAGAAAGTGATGCACGCCTCCCCTAATGCATGAATATTGTATTAGGCCAAGAGAGTAATCAAGGCTGATAGCTACAGAAGTCGAGTGTCTTAAGGTCCATTTATATACATGACTTCTGGCCAGATGGTCACCTTAGACAACAGGTTCATTTATGCAGCCATTAGATACTGAAAATTGTTAAAGTGGTCAAGAGCGTGACAAGCAGGGGCTCCAACACAAAATGGCCACTCCACCTAATGGGTTTAAGAGGTATAAATGGTAAATGTTACACAAGTAGGCACCTCTTCTCCAAATGAATTAATGCTGCTTACCTTGTTAAAGCAAGAAAATGTGTGATACAGAGAAACCGTGTTTAGACAATGTGTAAAATAAACCAAAAACAGTTTGTCTTTCAGGGTTACATAGTGTTAAAATAAATGCTTGATATATGTAATTTTTTGGCTGTCTTCTGAGAAATTGGAAAAGCATAAACACAGGGGAACAAATTGGCTTGCTTTGACCCCGTAGAGGACAAACACTTACCTCTGTTAATTTCCACGCTTGCCATTTCCTCGTGTTTTGCGGACTCGAGCATTCTTTCCAGTTGGGTAAAATGTCCCCTGTTGCCATTGAGCCATGAGTCTGAGAGAGAGAAAAAAAAGGTCAAAGCAATTTATATGTGACACATAGAGTTTGATCGCTTTGTCATCGCCTCGGGGGCCAAACCTGCCGCTCTCATAAGTACGTTCCTCACACATACACGCACACACCCCTGCAAGCTCAGAGTGAAACACACACAAAACCTGCAGAAATGTGCACAGGTGCATACACAAGCAAATAAGTAATGGTTTAGATTCAGTCTGGTTTCAAATTGTGTTTTTTTTCTAGAGGAAACAACATGAATTTCTTTCAACATAAAAAGTGTATATAAAGTTAATTTGAGATTCATGTTTAGTGAGCCATGCATTTTTGTCTTTATTCAGCTTAATTTAAAAATATATATATATTTCTATTAAAAAAGTGACATCTGAAATTAAAATTGACAAACTTTTGATTATATGGAATACATATTGGAGATGAGGACAAATTGTTTTAAAATCATAATGACATAACTTGAAAGAGAAATATCCTGATCAAGCAAAAATGTGTCAATAGTTGTTTTGCATTTAAACAAAATGCTGGCTGAAACTGTATGTTTGGATCATTTTGGGCGTAGGAAAATTTTGACTCTCAATTACATTAATACTTGCTACTAATTTCTTGCCAAGAGTGCCTGCCTGTTGCCTGGGAACTGCATGCAACAAAGACAAAGAGGTAAAACTGTAAAATATTTCCATGTATTCAACACCATACTGTTGCCTTTAATTTATTTTCATTGTTCACATTATAATTATAGGATTTTCCGGCAAATTTGCTATGTATTTTCTTAATTTGAGTTTTGTATTGATAAATAATAGTTTAATGAGCCAATATTGAACAAAAAGATTCTTATTGGATATAGGTTTTAAAGTTTTAAGAGGAAAAGAGAGCAGGCCTATATGTGTCAGTTTGTTTTTTAATCCTGTTACACGTTATAATCAGCAAATCTCCTTTTGGATATTTGAAAATTATAATGTTAAAGTGTTTAGATGAAGCTTTTATCATATAATTGGTTGTAGTGCAGCAAACATGTTGGATTCCCTTTCATTGATAATATGCAACATCAAGATTCTACACCCTTATGATAGACTAGATGTACAATGCTTTGCAATTATAGTAAGCCCTGAACTTTTCCGCCTTTTGTCATTTTGCAACTTGAGTGTATTTTATTGGGATTTCATGCAAGAACCGACACAAATTAGAGCATAACTGAGGAAGAAGAAAAATTATGAATGGGTTTCAAACTTTTAAAAATAAAATCTGGAAAGTGTGACTTCCAATTTTATTTAGCCCCCTGAAATCCTTTGTAAACTGCTACTCATTTATAGATACAGGTTTGTGCATTTGTCCTCCGTTTTTGCACACCTGAAGTGTGGACGTTTTAATTGTTCACCTTTTCTGTTGCAACATATTTTCACCTTATTTATGATGATGATGGCAATTGATGTTTTTGGGATTCTTTGCAGAGAATCCCAGATGCATTAATTGAAGTTTGTGTCTTTAGTCTGGCAAGATTTGTAAAGATTCAATGATATGTTTTACATGGTACTTCATGTGAACTCTACAGGCTGACTACTTGCTTAGTGGAAAAATAATTGACCCTTTAATTTGACCACTGTTTTTGGGAAAAAAAAAAAAAAAGATTTTATTGCTACTGTTTTCTTCTCCAGGTATTTGTAGATTTGCAGCTAACATACTATATGGTATGAATTTATAAACTCAAATATCAAGATACCAGAACCCTGTGATAGGTTTTACTGTGGTATCTTCTCTCCATGTGTACAGTAACAGATGAAATTGTCCAGCTGTGTCATTATTTATCATACTCTTGTCCTGAATCCTCTGGCAACAGGGAGAAGATGATGGAAGTTAGAGAACTAGAGGCACCTGCTGCCTCCATGAATACCCATCATGCCAATTTCTGCTCTGATTTATCGAGAGTCTTGCCAAGGCGGGGGACAAATGACCTTCACACGTAGTTATCAGAGGAAGATATCAACGGACAGGGATTTCCTCATCACATCTCTCTTTTGCCCTGGGGTACGGACCAGACGCAGTGTGTTGGGGTGCATGCAGGTGTGTGCGTGTGTGTATGTGTGTTACTGAGTAAAACAGACACTCATTCAGGGCAGAGAAGGACAGTAGATTGTGAGTCAGTCCTCACAGGAAAAGTGAATATTTATGTTGGGAAACTTACAGCAAAGAGTCACCACATAACCTGCCTTTACATGTTCACCTCAATTAGAAATAGTAAAGCATTTGATAAAGGAACAACAAATTTGCGTTTTCTGGGCACTGATCTTGCAGCTTGCGTGTGCAAAGCACAAACAGCTCAGAAAAATCTCTCCTCCACGCATCTGAAATTCCTAATTTGAATAACAAAACGCCAGTTGCTCAGTCTTGTTCTGGTAACTTTTTTTTTTTTTTGTCTTCTTTTTTTCTGCATCTGATTGAGCTGACCTTCTGTGTGCTGCCAGCCAAAACCTGCTCTATGCCACACCAGGGTCCCACTGGTTCTGGATGTACGAGTACATGCTGTTTCCCACATGACCCCAGATGTTGTATGTCATCATGCCTTACTGCTCGCCAGGCTGGGCTCTTTCTGACCTTTTGCAGAAATGTTTTTATTAAACGAGTTGGGTCAGAATTACAAGGTGTTTTCTTTTCTCAAATATACACTTTCAAATATGTATACATCATCCACATATTTAGAGGTAGTGGCTTCAAAATAGATATAGTCTATATAGATATAGAAAAGCATTTTACCTGTGGTCACGTCAAACTTTTAATGATATTGAGTCATTACGGATCAGTGTGGACTACTTGGTGTGTAAGGAGCACCTTACTTTAAATTCATTTTTGCTACAGACATAATCGTCTGTCTTTCCCAGTTATACTTACATAAACAGCCCATTTTATGTAAATATCAGTACTTTATCTAATCCTAAATCCCCAGTGGCTTAAATATGCAAATCTACATTATGCGGTATGTGGTGCAGTAGTTCCTTTACATGAGTAAAAACAGCAAGCCAAAGCATAAAATATGTCTTAAGCAAAACAAAAATACTGAAATACTCAGTGAATTTCTTTCAACATAAAGTTATTGGAGAAATGTTATCAAGAAATTTAACATTCTTAAAATATAAGGTGATTTCTTTTTATTTATCCCTCAAAAATATATGCTTAACTTAAGTTAAGCGTTCTAACAGTTGAAACCAATAATTTGCATAAACTGTAAATATCTGACAATCTTTTTTAAATATAAACTCAGTGAGGATTTTCAGGATTTCCTTCAGAATGAAAAGTTTACATACACTAAGGTTACTACAATGGGGTAACTACAATAAGACAATGGGAAAAGACAGTATGGTATTTTAAGCCTCTGAAGTTTCCCCCCAAAAAATCATATGCCATCATCATAACAGAAGAGGTGAACTATTTAAACATCCACGCTTTAGGTGTGCAAAAATGGAGGACTGATACACAAAAACCCTGTATCTATAACTGAAAAGTAGTTTGCAAAGGACTTCAGGGGGGCTAAATAAAATTGGAAGTCACACTTTTCAGGTTTTTATGTTTTAAAAGTCAAGACAAAAATGCTCCGACAGTATAGGTCTTTAACAATGAAAAATGGTTTGTGTTTGCATGTTGAACACAAGGAGCCCCACAAAAATCATTACTGGAATTATTTTTAATTGGTCTGTCAATCACATTGGCACAATATAGATATATTTTTTTTTTACAAAAGATAAAATGTCTTGTGCATTTTTAGAGAAAGCTATGGCCTTCTTCAGCTCCACGTGTCTTCAACACAGGCTTGAGTAATTCCTGCAAGGCATACCTGGTCTTTTTCTTTCAGTCGATTAAAAAAGCCTGACACTTAGTCTTTTCCTGCAGACATGGCCAATATTTTTTCTGTCTTTATAACAACATTATATGGTCCTGGAAATCTGTGCGTCTCATTTGTCAGCCCTTTTACTGGAGGCTCCTGACACTTCAGTCTACAGATCATGAACCCAATTAAAGCGAGCAATTTGTGTTAAATTTATTATGCCAAGGCTGCTCTGCTATTGGCTCAGAGCTCGTTAGGCATCACCTTTATCACACTTGGTAGTTCAGCTTGGTCCCCAAGAGGTCTCTGGTCATTTTTGTTATTGTTACTTTGATTTATTTCCTTTATAGCGAAGAAACTGGCCAGACACTGTCCCCCACTTGCCACTGAGTGTAAAATAAACTATTGTTTTATATGAGGTGCCTCATCCTCTGGTGATAGAATGTCAGAAGGGAGGAACTGGTTTAGTCGTGAAGTAAAATAAATTGTTTCAGTGGAGAACGTTTTACAAATGAAAAACAGTTTACCCCTCAGTTTACTGAGCATCATTTTTATATGATTTACGTTTTATTTGTGATAAGGCTTATAGCTGTCCATAGATATGAACTTAAATGTCTTTTAAAAAGCAGTCAAATTTGTGATCACAACTAATTTACCATGATGTTTATTTGCCTTTTGCTAGATGTGTTTAACTCTGTGTTTTAATGGTTGCTTAGGTGAAGGCCCTTTTATATGGGGACAAGCATCACCAATTAACTATTACTACAGCATAACATGATAAATGTATACACTTATCTGTATCAAATAAATAAATAAATACACATATAAAGATTTATTTAAATATCTAAGCCAAATAAATATGTTAAAAGAAGAAAACAAAGTGTCGGCCGAAGATTGCCAAACATTTAAAACTTTACTTACAAATCAAAATTTTTCACCTGACTTAACTATTATGGCTGCAACAGAAGAAGGCAATAATAATGAGCTCTTTGGTTTCTTTGGAGCTCACATTATTCCAGTCCTGAATAATCCCTGCAGGGGTGATGGATAAAATTAAACAGAAATATTGGCAATATACTTTTGTACAAACATAATATTAGCGACTATTAGTTTTTTTCTTTTTTTGGAAGTTTTAGTTGTAGTTGATAAAAAATTTTATTTCTTATACAAACCATATTTGCTTATCTAAAAAAAAAAAAAGGCTTCCCTTTTTGACACTGTAGGCAATCACCTTCATCTAGATGGTCTGGCTGTACTTGAGACTGTACACGAGCCGTAAGGAAGGAGGCAGAGGACTAGTGAGTGTGAGAGCCACTGTCCAGGATGAAACATCCAAGATCCATAAATACATCAAGGACAAAGCCTCAACGGACAATGTGCTCAACGAATGTCTCAGGCAATGGGGAACAGAGGACAAGGTGCTGGAGGAACCATCATGGGAGGACAAGCCC
>CAEGAE010081890.1:0-21698 GCA_903067095.1 Girardinus metallicus | reverse complement strand
GCGGGGGGGCGGGGGCAGCGCCCCCGGGCGACCGCCCCGCGGAGCTCCTGCTGCGGCTGCTGGGGCGCTCTTCCCTCGTCTTTTTTTTTTTTTTTTTTTTTTTTTTTTTTTTTTTTTTTTGCTTCTTCTTTATTTCTCGAAAACTGCGCCTGTTCCTCTACCTTCAAACACACCCCCACCTCGATCTATGTGGGAGCCGTGAGAGCGCAGCCAAGCGGGGGGAGAAACTGGATCAAAGCTTCCTCGGATAACCCCCCCGACCCCCACCCCCCCAACACACACACACACACTCCACCACCTCCCCGCAGCCTCGTTTCATCGTGGCCAGAGACGACTTCCCTGCCGGGCCCCCGAAGCCGACATGCCGCGGAGGAAGCAGCAGGCGCCCCGGCGCGCCGCAGGTACGTGCTGGATTTTGTTTCGCATGTTTTACAACTATTACCCCCCACCCCTCCCCCACTCACCTCTTCTGCCCCCCACCTCCTCACCTTCTTTTATGTATTTATTTATTTTTTTGTTTATATTTAAACAACTGTGAGCAGCTTAGCAAGACTCTATAATGGCAAAAAAAAAAAAAAAAAAAATTGCAATTCTCTTTTAGTATTTTGTGAAAACACTGGTCAGACCTGATAAAACTACACCGAAACGCAAAAGTATGAAACAATACGCATTTCCGCTCTTTTTGGTGAGGAACTGTTAATTGGACGAGATGAGGCTGTGTACGTCACCTGATGCTGCACGGGGACGTTTCTTTTCACTTTGTTTTTTTTTTCTTAAATCGTTCATTATGTTTTAAGGAAACAGTTTGAACAAACAGATGCTTCCTTTTTTTTTCCATTTTCATATTCAGAAATCATAGCTTGTTTATATTTGAGAGAACTGTTAATTATAACGCGGCCATCCCACTGCTTCTCCTAAAAGGTCACAGGTCACCTGGGAGCATGTGTCCTTTCCAAAGTCCCAATGTGATGGAAGTTTTCTTTTTTTCCTCCACCTCCCTCTTTTCCCACAGAAAGTTGGGATCATTTACAGTTTTGGGTTTTTCTGCTTGTAGACATTGACTTAGTGATGAAGGATCTACAGTAGAGGTTCGCTCGATCCCTCGGCTCAACGTAAACACACTTCTTTGATGCTTGGATTTCTTTTAAGTTGATAGTTTTTGTTCAAAATTGTATCTATTTTTTGTTTTCTTTGAATGAAAATGTACTTTTTATATTTGTTCTTTTAAACAGAATTTTTTTTACTATATTGTAAGATTATAAAATCCTTTAGAAATATTTTACCATATTTTATTTTCTTTATTGCTCATTTAATTTGAAATCACATTGATAGTTCAGCATTTTTGTGTTTCTCTCTTTCGCTTCCAAGAAAGTACTATTTTTTTTTTTTTGATCCAGTAAAGATTATTTCCCGCCCCGAGGGGTGGGAGAGTAAACAGGGTGGAGGTTGGGGGGAGGTGGAGGCCTTTAATGGACCAATTGCCACCTTTGCCTTGATGTCTGATTGATCGCCTGTCATCTGTCTGTGCCTTTGATCTGTTCCTGCCCAATAAGTGTTAATAAATCAGCCTTCGCTCCTCCCTGTCCCTTGGTGAACTCCCCCCAGCAGGACAAATGGGGCCTTATCGGGTCCAGTCAGTCGCTTCCCATTCAGCACGTCTTTTTTTTATTATTATTTTGTTTTATTTTTCTCCACTTTGAGTGCGCCCCACAGTCCTGTGCTATGTAGGCCGTACACACTGATGAGCACTCAGACTGCTTCTAAAACCCAACTATTAGCGTCAGTGGAAAAAGCAGGACTGCTTTTGCTCCATCAGAGGAGCCGTCACAGAGACTTTGTTTCATATTTGATTTAATTGTCTGCCCTCTGACAGCCACATTCATCAACGGCCCTAATGGTCAATCAGACGTTGGCACGGAGACACACACACTCGGGCGGACACACACACACACTGAGGGAGTCTTATGTATTGTCAGTCTGGAGACTTGCTTGATCAAAATGTTTTAGTCCTAATGGACACAGTGGGTGGGGGTGAAGGAATGACTGAAAGGATAGATGGATGGATGGATGTGAAGCAGGACTGCTGCAGTGTAGTGGCAGAAAATGAGAGGATTTCTTTAATGAGCAAATAAGGGAAACATGAGGCAAAAGGAGGCGTTTCGTCCTTTCTTCTCTGCTCCTCGTCTCTCTCTCTCTCTCTCTCTCTCTCTCTCTCTTTCCTCTCCCTCATCCCAGCTGCAAGCTGTAAGCTTGTGCCGCACAAAGAAGTGATGACAAACTGATTGCGCTTCAGTAATGGCAACAGTTAGAAGAGGAATGCAAATGATAGGTCTTGATTAGGATTTTCTTTTCTGTTTGTTTAGATTTTTCATTGTCCTGCTCGTTAATGTGAGAGCTGTTCGGGTTTTTAGATTTGACCACATGTGGTGTGCTGGACCTCCTCACCACCACACACACAAGCGAACACACACACACACACCCCCACACACACACACACACACACTTCCTACCCAGGTGTCGCAACGCGCCCAGCCAGCTAAACAGAGAAGTTGTTTTGCCAGCTTTATTAGCGTTCTCCTAATTAGCTGAGCGTCTGATGGTTCTCCGACAGGCCTAATGATTGGAGATGACAGGCTCAGCACACTTGTCACGCTCACCAATTAAGTGTACTCCATGCCTCCATAAAATCAACTGCATCTTTCTGTCGCCCTCATCTGGGCCATTACTCTGCCCCCTCCGACAAAGGGGAAGGTTGGGGCTTCCTACACAATCTTGAGAAGTCTGAAAAAGAATTGAATTTGAATAAGGTAAAAATAATAATGAATCTATACTTTATTAATTGTTTTAAACAAGAAATCTGCATTTATAGACAAATATAATTGTTTAGCTTTGATTTGGCACTGTGCAGCTTCATTTATTTTGGTTTTAAAATTTTGAAGTTAGTATGTTTTATCTGTGGGTTATTCAAAAGAAATAATACATTTCACAATTTTCGACCTCTAGTTCACTGAGGATCATGATTTTAAACTAAACATGATCATGTTTCGTTTAATATTCTTAAGGTAATTGTGATTTAAGTTTCCAGAAAAGAGTCGGAGTATTTAAAATTCATTTAGTTTTTTTTTTACCGGTTGAACAGAATTCACTAGAAACGATCATAAACGGTGCTGTAATGCAGGAGATGCGCCAAATTCAGAGCCATCAAAGGTAACGATCCTTTGGACATTTTCAAGCCAAATGTTTTGTATTCAAATCTACAAAACGGAATAGAAATAACAGTAATAAAAAAAGACAAAAATCTAGAAATTTGATGTTGAAAAAGTTTGGAATCTTGAATGGGAAAATGTGTGGAAACTGGGCCTGTACAATCTCTGGAAAATGATGCTGACTGTACACAGCTTTCCATGAGGTCTAGGAGCCACTAAGTTAAGTTTAGTCCTTTAGGTAAGTTAGAATCCATCCAGCTGTTATCAACACTGACACAGTGCAGCTCTGCTCAGAACGCCTTAAGGCGTACAATATATCGTCACTGCAGATGTCTGGTTTGATACTTTTTGGGCTGTTGGAATTCAAGCACAACTCACCGACTTGCTGCACACTGCTGCTCCATCGACCAGTTTGGTAGCCTTTGCTTGGCCTTGACGTCCTCACCTGTTGTAGAGTTTAGTGACCTAGAAGCTTAAGTTTGGATGCCTGGAAGGTTTGAATTTTAGGCTTCATTCTTATTCCAAGATCTAGACCATATAAATTTTAATTTCTGTGAGATAATGGCTTTATCCTGATTAATTTTAAATAATGCTTTGATTTACATCACAAAACTAAGTAATAGTTTTGTTTAGAGTTACTCAGACGTTTTTCTATATTCATCTCTATGTAGGTTAACAGAGCTTTAATACAGTGATAAATACTGCTGATTTAAGTTAGTCCAGATAAAAACAAGTGAAATGGAGCTTTTCCACTGATGAGTTTGGCAGCATTGTGTTGTTTCATGATCTGAGGAACACATCTGTAGTAGAACTGTGGTCAGTTACTTATGATAAAAGGAAAAAACATAAATATTGGAAAAATCTTGAAATTTTATTTTGAAGCAGTATTCAATTTTTGACATAGATGTTCCAAATATATAGTTTCCAAAAAGCGCGCAACCCTTGTTGCATCCCAGGAAAAGTGGTGCCAGTCGCGCGGAGGCGGTACGGTTCTGGTCGGACCGTGTTCTGGTTTTGAACTGGCCTGTGTTCCGTCACAGTGATTCTTACAGAAATGCATTATGTGTTCCCACACACGACGTTCCATGGGGAGGGGTATTTATTGTTTCAGTGCTCCTGACAGAACAGGAGAGAAAAAAAAAAAAACTTAGGCACCCATGGACTTTTGTCCTTGGGCTTCAAAGCCAAGCGAGACCAAACAGATCATTGTTACTGTGGAGGAAGTTCCAACATCAAATATCCAGAACAGTCTGTTTCAGGAATCCTGCTCTGCTTTCATCTGTCCATGTGAGTCTGTGGCTTCAAACGTCTTTCAAATGAAGAATGTTTTAGCAATAGATTGTCTCCACACGTCGCCATCGCCTTCCCTCCTCGCACAGACCCACTATAGATTGATGACGTTGACATGGGTCATTATTAGCTGCTCAATGACACTTCCCCCTATGTAGAAGATTTTTCACCCAGGTTGATTTCCCAGAAACACCTATCATCAGCATGGTGTCCAGAAGGGCTAAGCATGATTTATGTAAATATTAACATCAAGACAGATTTGCTTCTGTCCAACAGGAGATAGATAGCAGCTAAGGGGGGAAAGCAGCTGATTTCTGTGATTTCTCTGCCTCTGAGCGTGTGCGGGTGTGCGTGTGTGTGTGTGTGTGTGCATTCACAAGTGTGTTTGATTGATTGTAGATGAGAGCGGGAGATTAATCATGCTTGATGTGTTAACGTTGCACTCGCGGTGGATCTAAGTCGAGATGCAGTGGCCCATTTAAATACACTCCCTCACGCAGATTCACCAGAGGGAGAGCGGGAACGCTGGCACACATGGAGACCGGCGGATCTTCTCCCGGTTCGGCAGGGACCACAAGATGTTCCTAACAGGGAGACAGGACAGGGAATCCTTTTGATTCGCCGGAAAAATGCTGTAGAACACGGCTCTCATTGGATGCTGGCAGCACTTTGCTTCAGAGTTGAACATGAATTCAAATGAGGCTTTTTGAAACATCAGAATTTGAAATTTTCTGTTATTTGCAGCAGTTATTAAGCAAAAATGCAAAACTAGCACCTGAATCTGCTTCCTTTAAAATAGATGCAACCTATATGTTTGCCTCAAAAACGTACCTTTCGAGTTTAGCCTTTCATATCTCCTGTTCCGGCTGGAAAAAAAAAAAATCATTTCTAAATATAAACGACTCGGTCTCTGGAACTGGAACACAAGTTAGCCTTTTCAGGATACAGTTTTCAATCAGGCAAAAAATGTTGCAAGCTATGATTTGTTTCTTTCATGGTCTCCCTAACACTCCTACATTTCAAAGAAATGACCTTTAAAGCACAGCAGCAGAAGTCCATCGTGGAGTAATGAAATTCAGAGGTTACTCATCCCTGAAAAGAAAGTCGTGTGCTGCAGTATCTAACGAAGTGGACGTGTTCCAGGAGCCTGCAAAAAGCAAAGCTGCTCCAAAGTGTAAAAATAAATAAATAAGTTAAAAAGTCCATCTCCATTGTTCTATTTTTGACGTTAAGTGTGGGATGACTCTGAGATGTAAATTTAGAGACAATGTTTGTTATCTTTTATGTCTGAGTTCAAAAGAAAAATTCTTCAAAAACTGATTTAAAATCCACTAAGCCATGCTGTTATTTAGTGGAAAATAGACTGAAAAATAGATATTTTTTGTGTGCACATTTATAAAACACTTTATATACATCATTATATAATTAGGATTTTTACAGGCTTACTTATCATACTGATTAAACAAAGATAAAATGTATTGATTTTCGACTTAATGTAATTGAATTCTGATGAGAAAACTTTGATAGATATCAAGGGTTTGTAGGATGGATGACGAGATTTTGTGTTTCGGTATTAAACTGACAGTCGTGATGTATTTTTAAATGTTTACATTTGTTTTCATTTAATTAAAATAACTTGAGATCAAATCCTTCATATATTTGTTCTTTTCAGCACTTAAATATGTAGAAAATAATATTATAAAAGGTAGTGAGTCTAAAGTAGACAGGAACTTCCTTAGCATTCTAATGTTATGATAAACATAAAGAAAAATTCTATTTCATAGCCTGAAAAAATGAAAGTCAAAATGTAAAACATGACCTAATCAGAAACTAGAACAGCTGCTAAAATAATACCAATCTCTTTATCATTTATTATTAACACTACAATCACTTTATCCTTAGTTACTGAGCTTTTACTTTTGAATTAAATGGAATAGAAATATACTACATTCAGGCTCAATATCATACTACTCATAAGATATATATATATATATATATATATATATATATATATATATATATAAAACATTTTTAACAAACTTAAAAATAAATTGCAAAAATTTGTAAAATTATAAATTTTATTAATTTAATTAATTAATAATTGAAAGTAACATATCCCAGTCATAATATAGATGCACCATATCACTCTCCCGCCTTTGCAACTCTATGATGCTTTCAGCTTCGTCTCAATGAAACCCCTTGATACAGGGCCACCTGCTGCTGCTACTGGGGCTAAAACCTCAAGACACTATTGAGGTTGAAAGTAGAAAAAAGTCAAGCTGTGAGACCACAGGTTAAACTGATAAAGTTAGCTAATTTGCTGTAACAAAATTTTATACTCCTATGCTCCCTCCTTTTAAGAACCAGAGGTTTGCATTAAAGTGGAGCAGACATGTTAGCAGGAGTCATTACATCTGCACCAATCAGCAACAGAGAGAAAACTTTTAGAGTCTTGTAAACACAGTGTGAAGTTGCGTGCACATTGCCTTCTCTCTAATTAACCAAGGAGACAGTGGTCTAGTTAAAAACAACTCCAGGGTTGTCATATAGCCTGTGTTCCTCTTTCAGCAGCCGTGTTACTCGTCTCATTGCGTTTCTCTCTGTGACTCAGACTCTACGCAGAAGTGATCAAATCCATACTGATGAATTAAACAGGAATCTGACTAGTAATCAGACGTGCTGTTTGAAGGCATTGAACTAATCTGTGTTGCTTTTGTTATTTCTTTGGTTATCTAAGTAGTATAAAACGTTCCTAAATTATGGAGCAGAGTCCTGTTCTACTTATGAACAGACATGGGAGGAAAAAACAGGGCCTACATCTAAAAAACAAAATGCTGCGTGGTTTGTTTTGATTAGCAACTTTGCTTTAGCTTGTTAACTGTGACAGAATATGTTGTGTTAAATATGGCTGTTAGAATTGATTGGGAGAATATTTCATTAGCTCATTCTAAGATAAGAGCAGCATGTTGTTTGTGTCATCTCATAGCATGCTTCTGATTGGAGGAGTATGGTTGTCAAAATAATTGAAAATTGATTTCCTGTTTAATATGATTAGTTGTACCCCAAAAAATTTATATTCAAATATACTTATTTACGCCATAATTTATAAACCAACCCATTCACATTCGCCCAAACTGTGTTGCTTTTTTCAAGAGCAAAAACACTCCAGAAGATGCCACTTGCTAGCTGTGCTAACGCTGCAAAGCTGATGTTTGAGAACAACTTAAAAATAAATTGTAAAAATTTGTAAAATTTTCTCTGCAACAGTAAAGTAGTAAACATAAACGTAATGGACTGACGCTATCTGTTTAAATCACAGAATGCACAGTGACAGAGCTTTGTCAAACTGAGCTTCCTGTCGATATCTGATTCCCAGGTGCAAAGTTCCAACAATGGGATGCTTCGTTCTAATGACGCAAAGCTTTCTACTGCGAGATGAATTAACTCAGGAAAAGGTTAATCATCTGATGAGTCAGTCAGTTACTAAAGAGTGAAGCAAAGAAACAAACCAGTGTGACTCTTGATTAGTTGCAAAGGCTTTGGAGGTTCATGTGGCTAATTGTAACAGGTTATGGTGAAACAAGACTGAAGTTCACAGTTAGAGCAGAAAGAAAGTCAGAACCATATCAGGCCACCCAGTTGCTGTCGCTATCCACCAAAGAAGATAGTATGCTAAATTATCAGAAAAACTGAAATTGTACATATCTCCTAAAAAGAGATAAACTCTTTTATTTTTGTGTAACAGACAGTAGTTTTTTAAGCAAAGGCTGAATTCTCTTATAATTTTTGTTTTTGCCCCAATTAATGATGTTCAAAAAATTTCATATTGTAATAAATTATATATTTAGCACCTAAATTGAAAGAAACCTGTAATTTTAAGAAAAATTAGTTGTGTAGAGTAGAGTATTGAGTACTTCTGTTAGTATCGATATATAGTTTAAAATTTTCATTAACTGTCCCCCAGTCTCCAGAAGGTCATGCTTCGTAATGTATTCTAACTTCTGCAAATCTAGGCTGACCTCCGCATGTACACACAATTAACTATCACAGAAATAGTGTTGTTTTGTGTTCTGTGTGTCTCTTTGTTGCTCTGTGATAGTCTGTTGACCTGTCCAGCGTGAACCCCACTCCTCACCCACTGACTGCTTGACACCAGCCCTGTAAGGGTTAAGTGGATATAGAAAGTGAACGGAACTGATTTCTTTCAAAGACTAAAAAGCATGAGACCCCCTCTCACAAACGAGATTTCTAACCAGTTTACAATTTCTGGTTTCTATAAAGCTAGACCTACCTTTCCTGACTTTAGCCAATTTCAGTGTCTGTTAACCGTCCACTGCGACAGACTGGTGACCTGTACACCCTGGACAGGTCACCAGCAACCCTCCCGACCCCATTAAGGGACAAGGGTGAACAGAAAATGGATGGATGGATGGATGTTAACCGTCCATAGAAAACAACATTCAAAATATTTGTTTATCTTGAGTTATCACAAATTAAAACGCCAGAATGCAGTTTTCAAATGCACACAAACCTTAATTTTTCATGAAATATGCCAAGTAGTCTGTTCAGACTAGAATTCAAACTGTTGGTTGTTGCATCATTTTGAGTCAAAATGTTGAAACATGTAAGCCTAGGAATTTCAATTGAGAATTAGGTGGTAGCAGTATTATGTTTGGTGCAGGAGGAACTGATGTCATTCAGAAATATATGGTATCATGAGGAAAAGAACAATAATAAACATTCCAAGGAAACATTTGGAGGAAATTGGTGACATTAAATGAACAATGTGCCTAAATAATTTATGAGATTAGTTTCAAAAGGGCTTAAGGACAAAAAAAGTCACTGTTTTAGACACCATCACGAAGCTCTGACATCATTTCAATAAAAAAAAATGTGGGTAAGTGTAGCTTTAAAACAGATTGAGCTTAAGTAGTTCTCTCAAGAGAAATAGGCTGAATGTTGATGAAAGTTGGAAAACAATTCTTTAAATAAAATCTATTCTTATGTGGCATTTTGCATTAGCAATACTTTTTATAATTCCAAATGACCTGAACAGAAATAAGTAACTTTGATTTAATGTCATTCTGTAAGGAGCAAATGTCTTATTAATACATTGTGCACAACATTCTGGTTCTGACTGCAAATGAGAGATTGGAAAAATATTTCAGGGGGCAAAAGGTTTAATTAAAAACAACAAAAAAGAACAACCTCTGACAAGCGGTTCCCTTTGTACGTGGAATCCACAGATTTCTGCGATTTGAATGTGAGCGGCAGCTGCCTGTGCTGCGGCGAGACCACTCATCCTTCATCGCTTCTCCCACACATTCACTGTCATGCTTTAAATTTGAACCCATCAGCTGTTTCTCACCCTGGTCCACACTAATACACGCCTGCACACGCACACACACCCACGCACACGCCAACAATCTAACTACATACAGAAAACAGTGACCACTCTTGCCCACCAGGCAGATAAACATGTGTGAGCCCTCACACTTAAAGCCCACACATCCAATCCATGTGCAGATCCATCCATCTGTCCACACTCTACACAGGCTTTGACATACATGTTCACACGTTGTCTTTACTCGAGCATTCGTCATAGTGTCCATGCTCCATGACTGACAGGCTTTATCAGGCCTTTGAGATTATTGTTCAGCTGGGGAACAAGAAAGCAAAGAGGAGTATAAATATGTACATGCACGATTGACAACCTCCTCTTGGGATCAGACATGTCCACATGACAATTTTAAAGTATAGGACGGTACAAAACAGTACAGCAGCAAATTAGTTTTTTTCACTGCCAAGTGGAACCATTTGTGTCTTTTTATTTGCTCAATGTTGAATCTAAAGTATTAGATTACAGCCAAAGCAAACAACAGCCTCTTCACCTTGCGTCTGATGATATATCGGGTATGGCAAGTAATAGCATCATTTTATTCCATCAGACAAGTTTCATATCACTAGTCACTTATATTCTTTATTAAAACATGTGTTTTACTTGAGCTTCCAAATTTTCTCTGCTTTACTTTCAACATGTGTATTTCTTGAATTTTCCAGAAAGCTATGTGAATTCAGAGATAAATTAATGTATTCAATTCAATTCAATTTTATTTGCATTTTACATTCAAGCAACAAGGCAGTTCAAAGTGCTTTACATCATAAAAACATCATACACTCACCAATTGTGAAACATGAAATAAACATTACATTGTTTCAAATGGCATCATCAGAATAATCAAATCAGATCATAAAATCATCATACAGTCAATAATTGTGTAATGAGCAATAAACATTATGCATGAAAAAGATAATATAATTGTTGTAAAACCTAACCAAATGGATGCAAATGCACGTATTTTGATGAGAAAAACATAATTGATCAATAGATCTGTTGCATACTAGAATAATATATTACCTGAATGCCATGACAACAAAAGCAAGACAGACATTTTATTTCCAAAGGGGAGGTAAGATAAAAGAAAACATGATTGCTAAAGATGCCTAGGTGCAAATAAAAACATTAAGAGACATCTGGAAATGTCTGCGAATTTAAGAAAATCACTTAAATGTCAATGGAGGTAAAACAAATAAATAAATAAAAAAGCAGTGTCTCAACACAACTCTACACAAAAGTCTACTTTGCATCAAATTAGTCTTTTTGCTGATTTTTGTTCCCCCTGTATGCTAAATGTTTTAGCCAGAAGTACCTTGGAGTGCATCTAAACTGACCAAGGCATTTTTCCAACCTCTCAAATCTTGCTATGCTTTTGTTTAATGAAGGTGTTCAGAAAAAAAAAAAGCAAATTCAGTGAAATCCAATGGCTGCTTGCGGATGCTTTTCAGTCAGTAACTCATCAAACCTATCTGCCAAAAGTAACACAAGCAACAAATTAAACTAGGCAATAGTTTAAAGTCTAAAGGGGTAAATATGGCTTCTATGAAATTGCGAGACATTCTCACCACAAACAATCTACCTTGTTGTAATGTCTGTAATTTGACATTTTTGTCTGTTGGTGATGTAAAAAGGACACCTAATTGGAGCGCCTTCATAGCATGTGGTGTTGGCCATTTAACCTTTAACACCGATAGTCCCAGCTGAGCCCTCTCTCTCTTTCTTGCCAGCTGTTCACCTCACACTCTTAAAATTGCTGAAATAACGTATTTTCCTGTAACACCATCAATAGTATACTCTGATTGTAGTTTTGTACAAGACAAAAAAAGAGGAACAATTATTTTCACAAGCCTGGTCTGTACATGTGACATTGCTTAAAAACAGCTCAATGTATTTAAACCAGATGATGTGTCACAACATGTTTTGTACAGAAGTGTTGATGTCATTTGCTTCCTCTACACACGCACGTGCACACACCCTTCTGCCACCACAATTGTGATTCTCTCTGATCATTGAGGGCTCTCAATGTTTAAAATTCTTACAATTTTAATAGTTATCAGTTGTCCTTTCATTATAGATACTCCAGGTTCTCTGTGGATTGGACTTGAATTTGGCCTTGAATTAGAGGTTATATTACAGCCCCAGCCTCCAAACTCTTTGTGCTGCTTCTCAGATTATGGATTTAAAATTTAATTGCATTTTTCACACATTTTCAAAACAAATTAAGGTTTCTTATCAAAAATCCAAATCTAGGATTTAATCACAGAAGTCACCTCTGGCAAAGTCTTTGTTTTGCAGACTTTGTGCCGTAGCCTGAAGGCTTCACGCAGTGAGAGAAAGAGACCGAGTGGGCATTCATCCTCTCAACATCTACAGCCTTAATTAGAAGCCTAATTACACAGGGAAATGGGATGCCATGGGAGAGGAGAGGGAGGGATGGAGGAGGCAAAGAGAGGAAAGATGTCGAGGAGGTGGAAGCGAGGTGGCGATGTTAGTGGGGTTTCGTGTTTCAGATCAGCGGCGGCTCTTAAAAATAACCCCCAGCCTTCCACCACATTCACACAAACACACAGCTTGTCTTCTTCACCATCTGACCTGCCAGCGGACCCAAACACAACAGCTGCACAGGCGGCTGCAGCAGGGCTCCCACGCCTGGATCAGGCCCCCTTATCAGGGCCTCGTTCACCTCCAACATGTCTCCCTTATCCTTAGGAGTATGCACTGTTCAAATCATTTCAGAACTTTTTGCACCTGTGATGTCTTTTGTTGAATTTTGTGGAAGTATGGGGGTTATCACCTTACTAATTACTGATTGTTCTGACGTAAATCATGAAACACATGGAACACTGTGTGCAAAGCAAACTTGATACTCCTACTATTCTGGTGATAAGCGATAATAATGACATAAAAAAAAACTTTTAGCCAAGAAAACAATCTTATGTTTTATCAGGAAATGATCCACAATTTTGGTAAATCATCACAAACTTTCACTATGTCTTTCAATGAATCAGCTGAAACATGTGCTGTGCCTTGGGAATGAGACACCTGAGTGAAAATCACTTTTTGAAACTTGTCAGCAACCACTTTGCATAATTTCTATACATTCCTCCTTGCAAGATAGCTTGATCTCACTGAGCCTGGATGGGTGGCATCTATCTACTGTTTTCAAATCTTGACCCAAATTTTCATTGCTTGTTCTTCTGCTGGAGATTCTAACTCCAGGTGGTTAATCTTGGTCAACTGTTGAAAAAAAATCAATCCCTCAACGATTTTCCCTTTGATAAAGTTTGAAAGTAGGCGGTTTGACTGAATTACCTGGTAAATTGTAAGTTAATGCCAAATACTTGGCCAAGTTGAGATCAACTGTTGCATCTTTAAAAAGTCTTAGAACTACTGCTGCCTGCCTTGTAGTTTATTCTTTAAATATCATGTAGTTTCTAAAAGACTTTAAGAGCTGCTAAATCTTTATTTTATCCTCCAGCGTTGCACTGTGCACATCTCTCTCTTGCAACACTATTCCCAATCTTATCACCATTCCTTTTAAACCTGTCACTACAGCAGGCTGGAATTTCTCTCCTCTCTCAGTCACATTCCCTCTCACTCTTGTTTCACTTGCACAGCTAAGCTATTTTCCCAGAGCAGTCATGTCTTAATTATGAAGCTAGTCGTTAATGGAAGCCTTGGGTATTGAAAGACTGATATGTCATCATAGAAACCATACGAGGGTCACCATGAGTGAGCGTTAATGTGGTGTCAGTGTTGGCTCCCAGCATGTGGGTCTGATCTTGCTTTCAGTGTCTTTTAGTTGCTGTGAACATGCTGATCTGTCCTCCACGGAAGCACTGGTGAGATTGCATATGCAGGTCTTGCAAGAGTGAGGCAAGATGGAGCAACTGTGAAGACTGGTAATTACTGCCGAGAAATTGTTATGATGTACAAACAGGAAATGCTGCAAATGTGAATGAAATAAGATGATTTAAAGCGGGCATGGAGTTTAATACCATTAACAAGTAAAACTATGGATCCAGTGACTGCAAAATTCTGGGTTGTATATAAACACAAAATTAGGACTTTTTATTAGTGATTTTCCTAAGAAAATCAGAAAAGTGTTTCCTTACTTAAAATAATTAACCCACCCATCCCCAACTTCATCACGAAACACCTAAGTTAATTGACCTTTCTGCAGATAAAGAAACTAAGTAACAAAAATGGCAGTAAAGAAACTAATAGAACATAAAAGAATCTCACTTTTAAAGACTGAATAGGGAAGGAATTATCAGGAGAATTATTTTAAAGGGCCAAACCATGTTGAAATAACTGACTGCTGTAATATAAAGACTAAAAACCTAGTTCAAAGCCATGCTACACAATGTTATTGATGGGATAGGCTAAAAAAGAAGGTTAGGGTTTGTGCAAAGAGGGATGGCCAAGTAACTATTCTAAGTTAGTTGACCACTCTACAGATATTCCTGTTCATTATCTTGCAAAAGTATTTATAGTGCTTAAGTCTTTCCCATTTCACCTTTTCAACAAATTTGTAAAAGATGTTGGAAAACATGAACCATTTTACTCCTGCTTCCACAGTATTGTTGGTTTTTCACATTATACTCTGGTCCATTGACTGCTCTACATGGTTTAGCTCCTCCTCCCTCAACTCCACTCTGAACCACTAGTGGTTCAGAGTGGAGTAGAAAAACTGGATGTGGACACAAGATTGTCATGCAAATATCCATGCAAACAGTCCAGTTCTCCTCAGTGTTTTTGTCTTTTTGTCCATGTCGGTGCAAGTGTTTTCAGCTTCTTTGTCCCCCTTCTCTTCTCAGTAATTGGTACTTTTCAGGAAGACTCTAGATCAAAATGGATGGTGTCAGTGAAGATGATAGCTAGAGCAAAATAAATACCTCGTATACACCACTCATCGTACAGGAGGATTGCTTAAGTGTTGCTTCTGCAGCCGTTCAGTCTGCCTGATTGGACACGAGAGAAGAGGGCTATTTAGTGTGAGATTAAAGGCTGCGGTTTGTCACACTTTAGAAATGGTAAAATATACATTTTAAGCTGCCTGTGGCGCTATTAGACCTCAGGTTGTTTTGGGTGTACATTACATTTACATCCTTTTTATATGTAAATAATGACGTATTATTTACATCCTTATTATGTAAATAATACATCCTTATTATATTATCGTATTTCTTGATAGGTTATGTTCAAATTTAATTACAGAAATTAAACTTGAACATTGTAAGCAAATTAATGATAAAAAACAATGATATATTTAAGTACACCAAACTTATTAAACACCGTTTAAATAGTTCAAGAAAGACCGTAAATGTATTATTGGACTGTGCCAATTTCAGTGGAAGAGGCAGTTCTTTGTTGAGTAAAAATATTTTATTCAAATAAAAATGTTATAGGGATTTAGCACATTAAGTTGTTTCAGAATTTATTTGTACACAGAAACTTTTGTTAGATCAGGTTAGCAGGGTTTTCTTTTCTATTTGTTTTATTTAGCATAGACTGTAGTTAGGCCCCGTTTTGTTTTATTATTTTCTTTGATTTGGCACTGCCTAACTGTCCTTTTCTCCCCCAATTTGTACGAGCCTTCTGGGATTTCTGTTAATAAATCCCTCAGTTTTTTTACATTCACCTGGATTCTGTCGAATTTTTGTGGTTGTCGTGTTACTCCCCTTTTCCTCACAAGGGGGGGCCATAACAAATAGCAGTTCATGGTAATTATGCTATTCTTTGCAACTGAAATGCAAACATAAACGTTTAACTTGCACACTCAAGACTCCATTTTTGTTGTAGTGCGGTATTGGAGAGGAAGCGTATGTTTGTTTCTTCAAAGAAATGTTTTTTTTTAAACATTTCTTTGAGGGAAAAATGAGGAAAATATGTAATCCTGAAAAATTTAAACTCATTCATCACTGATTAACAAGCACAATCTATGGATTCTGAAACATGAAACCAGGTGTTGCAAGAGCTGCTGATTTTACCAATTGTCCTGTGGAAAAAATATTTTTTTTCTCAACTAAATTTTTTGTTCAGGAGATATTGCACTGTTCTCAGAAATATCACATTTAAAGTACTAGTAGTGTCATTCTCAGTTTACATATGATGCAGTGCATTACAAAAGTAATTTATATTTCTGAGCCTTTTGTTTAAAACTTATAAAACATGCAGTTGGAACCCGCACGGTAATTCCAAATCTACTGAGAAATCAAAGTGATTCTAACACACATTCCCTGCTGTAATCCTGAGTCATTACTGCTGATTGAATATGTGTGGACAAAACGTAATGGTTAATAAAGCACGGAGCGTGTTCTGTGTGTGGAGATGTCCTTATAAAGTGTCCTGACTGGTACAGTGCTGCCTTGTGGGGCCAAACTAATTGGAGAACAGTTCAGCAAACTGAAACACAGAGCAGAGGAGTGGAGCTCGGGATGGGAGGGAGGGTTTAGACATGGAACGTAGAAGGGCAAATGGATCACATCCCTATAGGAGGGAAGTAGAGGGTTTCACAAAACAAAGCGTGCATGGCCTCCAAGCAGAGAAGATAAAGAGGCGCGGGTGAGTGTAGGAAAGTATAAATGGGAATTCAGCTGTGAGCTTTGTTTGCATATCCCAGTGCAGCTGAAGAACTACAGTAAAGGGAGAAAGTGATCATGTTTCACAGAACAGTGAGGTTTCCCAAAAGCTTATAGCATTTTGCCGACCCTCCAGAGCCTAAACTATTATCACCCATCCTCATTTCCTGCATGGACAAGCTTTGAAGCTCAGATTTTAATACATTGCCAGCCTTTGTTTAACACACCATTTTGACTGTTTGTAACAGTCAGCCCACATAGATAAACCCTATTAACCTTTAAACAGGGCTGCTGAGCTTCTGTGTACACCATCAGCATTGCTGCTGTAAATCCACGCTCACAGCCAAGCAGCTTGTCAAGGCTGAACTGTTGTCCTCCTAAACATGTTTGAGTGATGGGTGTTTAAATTATTAACTGATACAATGATAAAGCATGTAGCTCGGGATTGTGTTGGCTACTTCATTCATAAATAAGGCTATAGACGGATCACTATAAGTTTCTCTGATGTGAATAATAACTGCATGATGTTCAGTGGGATGAGAAAAAGATTCCTGTGGTTGGCTACAGCTTACTGAAAGTAGTATAAAATTTCAGGTTTGATTTATTGTTAATAAGAAATTCTTGCTTAGAGCAGGCTTACTGAGAAATTATTTAGCACTGTTGATTTCAGTTTCTCCAGAATGGACAACTCATTGCTCTCAGAGGATTTTATTAGCTCATTACTAACATAGCATTACGGTATCAAAAGATCTAAGTATGACAGCAGCTGTTACACACAGCTTATCGAGCAATGAGTATAGAAACACAAAATGGCTCTTGAGTCCCTTTCTGACTTCAGACGTTTTTTTTTTTTTTTTTTTCTATAAAACACTTTCAACAAGTTAACCACGAGAAGATCTCTTCTTTAAAGTTCTCATTAATCTTCTCTGGGATGTTGAGGATTTAAAATAGAATGAGTTTGTAAAACATTAGAGTATAAGTCATTGTCCTGTGACCTAATTTTGTTTTGCTCCAAAAAGAGATTTGTGCCATAAAACTAAAACAACTTTAGCTAAAAAACAGGTAGATGATTCTGGCATATTTTCTGACTCTGCATCTTAAGTCACTTCAGTGTTTCTGTAAAGTGAGCATGCAACCAGAAAGAACTTTTCTGATGGTGTAAAACCCTGAGGAAATCCAGCAAACTTTAAGCTGCTTTTAGGCAGACTTTTATTATTTGGAGGTGTACGTTGGTGTAGCTAAGAAGTCTTACATAGGTCTAACTTCCAGAAATACAGCACATTTTATGAACTCTGGTCACATGCTTGTGGTGTGTTCCTGTTTTCTATAGTGGTGAGAAACAGAACTATGAATTATAAATGTTGCTTGTGAGATTTTCAGACAAACGGATTATTTTGGGATAGATTTGCATTGATAAGCATACATACTTAAAAAACAGAAATACATAAAACTTTAAAGCAGAAATGTATACATAAATAAAAATCTTTGGAAAGAAAGCATAGCATGCATCCGCTAAAGGAAAAATGGCACACTGACCTAAGTCTGACAGACAAAAATTCAGTGAAGCAGCCTTACACCAGGGAAGCAAAGCTTTCTCTGTGTTGTTCGAACACACAGCACCTTTGATTTGAGATCACACGTGAATGTTCATCCTCCACTGTACGTCAGAGAGGACCTTCTGTTCACAGCAGCCTGCAGTTTCTCAGGGATATTTCTCTGCTGATTGTAAATCTAATTGGGAGAGACAAAAAGGCTCACTTTTCAGTGCTTCCTTGATGTAACAAACAGGGCTGAGTGCTGACTCTGTATGGTGTGCGTTGTGTTAAAAATGCCCATAAAAATCAGAGATAAGAGCGTTCTACAAGAATCAGTTCAGCAGCTTAGAAATATCTAAACCAGAACAGGGTTTCCCCTAGAAAATTTGCTAAGCCTGGTGATCGGGGTGCCGAGCCGGTCCAAAGTGTTTTTGTATTAAAAGATGTTAAGTAGACAGGAAATGTAAAAATATTACTGGGTAATTATATGTTACGGGAAAACATCACCAGTGAAATGCTACCTAAGCCCACAGCTAGTCTTAAAAACAACAAATCAAAAAATACAATTAAAAGAAATATTAATTATTTGCACTTTTGCACTAAACACACCTCTGAAAGCGCCACTAAAAGTTATTCTTGCGGGTCACGTAGAGCTGCGCAACCAGCTAACGCGGTGGGGTTTAAACTCCTACCTTGATCAAAAACTCTGGAAAGAATCATAATTCCTCACAGGGGTTTGATGTAAATATCCAAACAGGTCAGCCTGAGTCCAGTTTGAGTGAAAGGGGGCACGTGGGATCCGCGTTGAGGTAAACTTCAGACATCCAGCTGCTGCAGCACGCGAGGCAACGCGCAGAGGCGCCAGCGGTGTGATTGCATAAACTATAAACCTATCTACTATGAACATATATTTTAGGAATTTAGGAATAAATCTTCTCCGCCAAACAGAGATGCTTGCAATCCGGCTTAAAAAAAACAACAAAAAAATAAAAATGATTTTTTTTTTTTCCCCCCTAAAACATAAACAAGAGGTTTTCAGTCAAAACTGGCTGGTGTTTGAAATTGTTAATAATTTCATCAACCTTTACAAAAACTTCAGTTCTTTCTATACAAGTAGCTAAACCCAGAGCATGACGTTACCACCACCGTGTTTCATCAAGGGCCTGGTGTGCTAAATTCATCTTTTTGAATGGTGCCTTAAAACATACCCACAAATACTGTTGATTACCTTCCCATGTTGTTTTGACCTGCCTCAAATGCCACAACAAAAAGGAAGACACACCATATGTGAGAGCTTCCAAAACAAAAGTTAATTCAAAGCAAACTAAAATCAAAATTTCTAATATGAAGGGTGAAAGTCTGTAGTGGTGTCTGGAGTGTATGGGTGGAGGATGTATGTTGAAGCATTGAAATGTGAAATAAAAATAATCTAGAAAGCAAAGGCAGCAGCATACCTGTGGAAGAGAGCAGAGACAAGTTAGTATGGAGTCAGGGTTTAAATCACTTGAAGCTTTAGCAGGTGATCAGGTGTCGCAAGTTAGTAATCAGTGTTGCACTAAGGGTAAATGTCCAGACTAACCACAAGAATCCTGCAGGGCTTGTGACACATATAGTGTAGAAGCATAATTTGCCAGAAATTTAAACAGTTCCCTGACCCGGTCCAGTGATGGGATAATACTTCACAAAAAGACTACTCGAGGGGCCAATTTAAACCTAAACCAGTGTTCATTGTCAGAGTAAACCTGACTGCTGAGGACTGTTTCATTTATTTTGAAAATAACCATCTGTCCTGCCTCTTTCTCCGACTCCTAACGAGACTATATTGTTCATCACATTCAGCCATGAGTGCCTACCTCCCACGCATTGAGGATTTATAGGTAGACAGGTGACGTCATTGCTCCTCAAGAGTTTTGTGTGTAGCAACAGCATTTTGTGATGGTGAGCATCTCTCAGGCGTTGCTTTGGTTCAGAGCGCTACATCTCTTCATTTCGATGTTGCAGTATTTACCTGATCTCTCATGTGCTGAAACTGTTCTCTCCTTGTGTTATTTTGCTTTTTAAAAATTCTCCTCCTGGCTCTTTTGTTGTTGGTATTCCCTAAGCTTCTATTTCTGATGTAAATATAAAAAGTGCTTCTTTTCATCATCTCCCAGTCTCTCTTGCTTTCGGTCAGAGTGTAGGAGTGCTGCGCAACTGGTAATAAATGCAAGAGCCTCTACTTTGGCCAGAGTGCGGTGAGTCATTGAAGTGCTGTGAGTTAGACGGAAGTTTATGACCGCTCTGCAGAGCTCCATGAGCTGTGATGTCTGCAGGGATGTTAGGTGGGAGGAGAAACTACTTTGATGCAAATGTACAGTTGCTAAATATCCAGAGAGATACATATGCACGCAGAAAGGAACACATAGCATGAAGAAATAACAGATTTTCAGCTGTTATTTCTAGGCCAGCTGACATATTTAGTATGTCAGCTGGCCTGACATACTAAAACACAGCATGTGTTTATGGTGTATGAAAACATACACTGGGTGTGCAAGTGTTGCTGAATGTGCCAAAGTTTTCACGTGTCTCACATGACAAAACTTAAATGTCATGACATTTCCAGCCATTCTTTCTCCCGCATGCTTGGATATAACTTTTTACAGTTCACGTGACTGCAAAGCCTTCACCCAACTAGAGCCAAAATCAAAATGTGTCAAGTGCATGAGTTAATGTGAGTTGCCGGTTTATGTGTCGTGGTGGAGGAAGACGCCTGAAAACTGACTAAATAACAATCTCACTTTTAAAATCTCATAATTACAAAGAAAAGTACAAATACAGGTACTACCACAATGATCTTTGGGATAATTGAATCTGCAATATAATTTAAAATAATCAGACTTTTTTAAGTGAAATAATAGGTTCATCATAATAATATGAGATGATGTTTTAGCAGTATTTATTTATTCGAGGAGAAAAATACATTTTTGTTATCAGAGTTTTTTATAGATCTCACTCTGCGTTAAAAAAAAATCTGTAATTGATGTAGAATATAGGGTTACTACATAGTCCTGAAAAATTTGAAACTTAGGTATTTTCAGTCGCTGAAAATACTTGTGACTTCACTTCTGCTTGTGCCATTGTACAATTGTGCATCTATTAGTAGCCATTTTCACATCTATTAAGTAAAAGTAAAGTTGCGTTTGGGCGATATGGCCAGCAGCCGCTTATTTAGATTTAAACGGACAAGAGGCTCTAAAACAGCTCTTTCTAAAGGAGCTCAAAATAGGCAGCACTGATCAAGTGAAATGTCGTAATCTGATAATGATTTTGAGCAAAAATTATGAACATGTTTTGTGTAGCCCATGAACCTACCCTATCCCTGAATAGGAGGCATAATATTTTAAACTAACTAGAATAATGAACTAAACTTGATATTCTGTTTGGTAACTAGGATCAATTGGAATGTATGTGTGATTAAACAGAATTTTTGTGAAGGGGCTTGAGATGGATGACATGTGTTGTGAATAATTGATTTGAATTAAATTAAAACATAGTTTTCTTTTCAAAAAGCAATGTTGTGAGAGATACATGTTTCATTTTCTATGAGAAACAAACTTTTTTGTTCAACTGGAAAAATTTTAAATCCTATCAAAGCTATTAATATTTTGGGGATTAGCTATATATATATATATATATATATATATAC